>APFE030384780.1:8107-92994 GCA_000404065.3 Pinus taeda
TTCATCTTTAAAAAGTTACTTGTGGTCACTCCTAGAGCCTTCTAGAAGAGTGTTTGACGTGTATTGAGCGCCTCCAGATGGTTCATGCATCCCTATGATAGAGAAACTTATCCCATCAAGAGAGGAGCTACCCCATCCAAAAGAGGGAGTATCCCATTGATGTTGGAACTGAATAACTTCCTCTAGAACACTATAAATATAGGGCTTGGGCCAGAGGAGGGGAGGTTGAAAGCTGAACATTCCAAAGGGTAGATGCTGCTGGAATTAGGACTTCCATTGTAAACTTGTGAGGAGAGATTACCATCCTTTCTTGTTGCCATATTGGAAGTGAGTGAGCTTGTCAAAGTAGAGGAAATCTCTTGCTGGACCCTGGGAGGAGCTTGCACAACACCAAGGCTCAGGTTGTAATGGTTCCTTTTTTGTTTCCTTAATACAAATAAGTCCATTCTTCTCAATGATTTGTTGTTAATGAATTATTTCATGTACTCCTTGGTCCATGTGATGAATATGCTTTTTTTTATGAATTATTCAGGTGTTATGTAATCGTTTGCTTTGTTAGTGTATGCAGGTCTTAAAGTGAAGGAGGAGCTCATCTGGATCAGCAAGGCTGGACTGCTACAACAAGCGTTGGACCTAAGGTAAGATCGGAAAACACTTGGTTCTCATAGAATAATGTATGTTTAGAGAAGGATTGCTCTTGTTTGGTTTGTTTGTCACTAGAGAGTCTTAGACTCCTAGGGAGGTTAGGTTTGTCCGCAAAAATAACTCTTTCCACATGACAATATCCAAGAATTGTTCATTTATAATATAGAGGGAGGTTTCCCCATGAAACAGGCTTATTATCTACTTGATTATTTATCTTTTCTTATTTTTATGTGCTATTTTTTATTTGGATACATTACATTTGGTTTCAGAGCTCTTGATCTTAGGGTTTTGCTAGTTCAAACGAGGCATCATGGAATTTTCGCTATAGATTTTTTCCTGTGAAGCTTCAGATTGTGAAATTGATACCATGTGAAGGAGAAATTTTGATGATCATCTAGTTACAATTCCAAACCTTGGTTCAATGCATTTTTGGAGACATGGTCCAAGGAAGTTAAGGTTTTTGCGTGCTACAAAATTCAGTCACAAACAGGTGTTCCGAGGAAAATAGTCATAAATTTCTCTTCGAGCAATGGTATTGAATTCATAAGAAGTAATTAAAATTTCATGGACTGTAGTTTCTTGGGTTTAAGTTTTAGGTCCGAATTTTAAAATAGTGACACGTGGCATCCCATACAAGTTCGATCTACTGAGCAAGTCCATAATCAGGTCACCGTTGGAGGATTGGTATAACATTATCTGGACGAATCCAATCTTGGCCTAATTGGTGAGGTTGTAAACAAGACACAAAGGGATATCATAGGATGCCATTGTAGACCTTAGGAGGCCAAAATCACAGAGATATATTAGTTTAAAAGATGTGTAACTTTTAATTTGCATAACGTTTCTTTGAAAAATTAATTTGAAGTGATTCAAAGGGCATAACGAAAAATATATATCATTAATTGGCTTAAAAATTACTCCTAAGCAAAAAAATTCTACACCCATTAAGCCCATAGTAAAATCTACTATGATGCATGAAGAAGAGGAAGGAATGCAATATGATATATCAAAATAAAGAGAACAAGTGCAACAATTTTTGCTATTAAAAAGGGTAACCAAAAATGAATTTGAAGCTAAGATGGATGGTTTAGAAGAAAATATAAAAAAGGACATGGAAGGTTTGAAGGAATGTTTGACAAAATTGCTACGAGAAATGTTTCATAGTGGTGACAAAGTATTATGTGAAACTCATGATGAGAACAAAAGGAACGTGAATCGTGAGTTTAGAGAATCTAACTTTGTGTTGAAGATCAACCATATTCCAAATATCAATATGAAGAAGTTTGATGGTAAGGATCCAATAACAATGATCCTATAAATGGAGTAGTTATTTGATATACACAACATGTGACACCTACAAAAAGGTACACATTACATATTTATATTTAGAACCCAATCAATTTTGTGGTATCAATGGCTTTGTTTTCGTAAATAATTTTTCACTTAGACAAATTTTCGGAGGAATCGATAGCACGTTATGAGGATCTGGAGGCATTTCTTTGTGCCATTTCTATTGTCCAACCCGATTGGATAACTAAAGAAAGGGATGAATGGAATAATGATGAAGATGTGTGGAAACTCATTCAAATGTTGCAACAAGATCCCAGTGCATCTGCTACATTTATTTGGAAAAATAGTTAATTGTGGTACAAAGATATCCGAAATATATGTAATAACTCCCAACTCAAGCAAAGGGTTATTTTGGAATTACACACTTCTCACATAAGAGGGCACTCAGGATTTTAGAAAACTTACCACAGGGTCAAGAAGGAATTCTTTTGGGATGGCATTATATCTAATATTCATAAGTTTTTTGCAGAATTTTTGGTTTACCAACAAAATAAAGCTGAGACAATTAAAACCCCAGGTATTTTACAACTATTAGCCATTACATGTCAACATTGGGCAGAATTATCCATGGATTTTATCATAGGTCTACCCAAGTCTGAAGGAAAAAGTTTCGTCATGGTGGTAGTTGTAGTGTCTTATTTTTTTTAACACAATTTTGTCACCCTATTGAGGGTGATTTTTGACTGATTATGTATGGAAAACTTATATGTTATGGACATTGATTGGTCACTTGATTGGGGAATATTATTATATATATTACATATATGGTTATATATCCTCTTATGTGTGGTTATGTGGTTAATTATTCATATCATATTTAACTTTATGTATGTTTCGTTTTGTTTTATATCTGGCTTAATACACATGATTGTGATATACGAATGCGAGCTACTATGTGGAATAGTTAACCGACCATAATCTTGCTGATGATCTATGGTTTAGATTATTATGCACATTGTCATAGGCCATTTTATCACATATGGTCAATAGGACTTTAACTGACATCCTTTGACCTCCTTCTCATCATCATATCACGAATCCCTAAGCATGACTCATTCTTATCCCTGAGTTTCTTCCTAAAAGCAACTTATTTCAGTCATTTTAAGGACTAAAACTCCCTGGCCTCCTACTAGACAAAATTGACAACATTCACTGTGGACTGCATTGATCACTTACAGGTTGCTCCACTATGCACCTACATTGGTTCTACAAATTCAGGAAAAAGAGAAAGAATCTCAAAGCCTCTTCTTCTAGAAGCTTCCAGGATATGTTGTAACAATTTACCTTAGATAGAAGTCTTGAATCCTATCCTATCCTACCTTGGATTTTTTATCCCTTATCCCTTGATCTCATCCTCCCATCAAGAGTGGATCTTAAGCTCTAATTGGTAAACGGATAAGCATTCATGAACTACCTCCTTCACCTATATATTTACTGCCATCCATACACAAGGGGTTGGATTTTGGAGAGTGATTCTACCCTTATGTTGCTGATGTGAGAGATATATTCCCATGCATTAGGGTGATTAGAGGTGCACTTTGTGACAAGGAAAGGACAAGTCAACTTGGAGGGGCTCTTTTATAGGATCGACACCTATTTTTGGTTATAACTCACTCCATTTTATTAATGCAAAGAGTTCCTTGTTTTCACATATATGATGTTATGGTTTCATATATTTCAATACCATGTTGATATATTGAATAAAGTGATTAGATGATGCTACAAAGATTCCATGAATCGTTGGCTTGTGTTATCTTACTGTGCAAGTTCTAATAATAGCATTTGGAGCTAGGATTGGAGTATTCAAACCAAACAAGGAGTGAAGCATATGCCAAAATTATAGGTAGGATTCATCCCATTATCTATTTGCATTAAGGAAAAAAATAGTACCTTTGTCTTTCTGTTGTTCAAGATCATTCCACCAGGCCTAGGGAAGATACTTCTGTTCGCAGTCGTAAATTCTACGTAACAAATCAGCGACCCCACTGGGGAACATTGTATTCCCTTTAGTGGTTTCTTTTTCCATTGTGTTTGTCTTACCTCTTTTCTAGACCTTTACTATCTTATCTAGTCGAGAACATACCTAAGGATACCTTTCATTGAGTCTCAATTGCAATCCTTGTGAAATAACTTTGCATCCATAGACCAACTCACCCTATGGTCCTCTGAGAGAGCGTTGTACCTTAGTTCAACCTTCTATGTGCCTGCATTGCATAGTACTGGTGCCTTATCTGCACCTGCGTTGGCCCCTATTCATGCACAAGTTTGTCTTTGCTCTGGTTGTCTCTTTGATCCAGCCTTGACTCCAGATGCTCTTCCTTGAGTGTCTGAGTGTCTTATGGTCCCTATGAAGCCTCCATTTGGTTTTCTTTCATTTTGATACCTTTAGTAAGGATTTGTTTGAAAAATTTCCTTTGTTCTTATCATTAGGTTTTTTTCAAATTGATTTTGTTTGATCATTGAGTGCTTAGATGAATTATTGTTCTAGTCATCATTTTGAAAAGCTTATTTGAATCAGTGATTATACTTTTCATCTTGGTTTTCTTCATTTTTGAGAATTAAGTGACTTGAAAAGAAAGATATTTTCATTGGAATGCAGATTTTTGTGTGTGCATTGAAATTGGAATAGTTGCATTGAAAAGGGAATTGCATTTTGCATATTGTTTGCTGCATACTCTTTGTCTCTTACCTGCCTTAAATGGATTTTAATTGGATGAGAAAGATTCCATTTCCTCATGCTAGTTTTCATTTTAGGATATTCAAGATACATTCATGGTGAACCTTAAAATTGAAACTTAATTGAAGATAAACAATAAAATTTATTAAATTAACCTAAGGAGCATTTGTAACATTAACACAAACATTTAGAGGTTTAGGCTAGAGACATGTTCTGACATCATTAAATGTAAGAGATGTCATTGTTTGCTAGAGTTGAATCCAGAGGGTGAAGTCCTATTCCATGTACATGAATGCATAAGATGGTTCTCCATGTAACTTTGGGTATATTGGATGACACTCCACGTGCTTAAAATATATGGGAGTGCTCTCATCAAACGGTTACACATTAGAAAATACTACTATGGACTGTACTCCCATGTATCGTTGAGTATATTTTGGAATTCCCCTATAGGTTTCTATCCTCACCATAGGTAGCTTAGTCGGCCACCTTTTATACCGTGTTACACCAAAAACAACATTCACAGAGATTAGCTGTTGTATGTTAAGTCCTTGGTTCGCCAAGGTGTATATTACAGTTCATGGTTGCTTGGTAATCCTTTATGCCTAGATTACCCTCTTTTTGATTTATTTTTGTGTTAATTTCTAAAACTTATTATCCAACGGTGAAGAACAAAATCCCCCACTCCATTGTTCGTGTATAATGCAAAATAATCCTCCACTTCCACTGGAGTCTACTCCTGGCTACCTTCAGAAGCATAAGAAGATGAAAAATACCAAATTGAGAAATTCAAGAACTACTTCTAGTCCTCCTCTTGAATCTGATCAACCAGAATCATCTTTCCCTTTGATTAGTGCGCTTGCGATCACCTCTAGTCTTGTTGATGAATCTGACACAATAAAAAATGAAGCCCCTGAAACCTTATTACATGAGGTTATTGAGCTTGACTTTCCCGAGTCAGATACTTTGCTTCTCGAGGTTATTGAACTTGAGGAACCTCAGCCGTCTTCACATGTTACTTCAGGTCCTTCCCCTTCTCTTCCTTTGTATCAAACATAATCTCCAACTATATATCTTGGACCCGATGGTGAACCTCTTCCACATAGAATTGTGAGAATTGAAGAGATCCCGCAAGAAGAGCCTCGTTTGACTACTACTGTCCATTGGAATGGACTTCATTTTTATCAGGCCGATCCTCTTCCTCCTCTTCAGACATTGACACAAATTCCTTTACGCGATTATTTGGACTTACCTACAAATTTCTTGTGGAAATCTTTATTGGGATTGTTACCATGAATGGATCCAATTTGATCTCCCAACCAATGTCCACCACTATGGTTGAGACATCAAATGTTGCTTCCTCATCCATGTCAGCAACATCACCAGATGCACATCTATATGGTGGCTTTCCCATCCCACCTAGATATAAGTGTATATTTGGTACCTTCTCTAATGCATTCTCCAATCGTTGGACCTCTCCCATGTCATCCACTTCGGGAATTCCATCCGGTACATCTCTTATGAATGCTACACAACCTGCTCCTTCTCCTCCGCCTACACCTACAATTGAACAACATGCTGACTCTTATGTTAGTGGGTAAGGTTATCTTCAACAACCTAACTCTCCTTATATTGGGTACCCTCCATCACCCCCTCCCCTTATGGTAGGGGGGAAACCTGTTGTTGGTAGACCCCAACTTGGTTATAATCCTCCTTATCCTGGAATGGTTACCAATGTTTGACAACCTACTTTTCCCGTCCAACCTGGCTCATTTTGGGGTCGATTTTTGAATCCTTAATCGATGCCATATTCATCTCAAATTCCTAACCATCCATTTGTACCTCAACAAGTTCAAATACATGTATCTCAATCTTCACAGGTTGTCGTTGCATCTCAACCTCTTCCATCAGTATCTGGTACCCCTCAAGTTCCACTTACCCAACCTTTACAAGGTACCTTACAATCTACACCACTTGGGAAAGGTACTCAAATTCCGATAGGAGATAATGTGTATAGTATGGCATAGTCCCATAGTGAACCCACCTTATGTCGGGATGATGCAGAATCCCATAGGGAAACATTATAAACCTTATCAAGGTGTTCCTCAAGTGCTTTTTCAAGGCTAACATATCCAAACTCAACCATTCCAACCTTTTCAAGGTTGTCCCGACGCTGGTCAAGAAGGTTACACATATGCTAGTTACCATAATACTCCTTATTCTAGTGCCCAAGTTCCTCTTTATCAGAACCCTCCTTATCCTAGAATGAAAGTACCTATTACTCAGGCTATTCCTTCTTATCTAGGCTATCCTCCACTAGATTTTAATCGACAATTACCCTTTGTGGAAACTCTCGAATTGTTAGATTTGACTCAACTTACCAATGATCCCATTGCTCATTTGACTTGGTGTTCAATAATTCCCACCAAATTACCATCTAATATCCCAAAAATCAATGGGAATCATGGAGAATATCTATCGACCCATGTCATGATGTATCATCTATGGTGTTCTTCGAACTACCTTAATGATGATTCCATACAGTTACACCTTTTCCAATGTACTCTTATAGGTACCGCAACTAAATGGTACATCAGGTTACCTATAGCTTCATTTCATTATTTCAGTTCCTTGGCTACCACCTTCCTTACACATTTGCAGTTACCCATCTGATACAAAACTGGAACATAACTTCTCACCAAGTTCAAACAAACTAAAGCCACTCACATTTCAGATCACATTCATGAGTGGCAGTGTTAATGTCGATTGGTTAAGACCTATGTTCCAGATCAATTGCTAGCATAATGGTTTATTAAATCCCCGTTTCCATCTATCATGGAGAATGTAGATAAAGGCTGAGTCATGATTGAAAATAAAGTAATTTCTTGTGCTCAATATTTAGACCTCATCTATACCCAATCTGGCAGGCTCTATGAAAAGATACTAGATGCTTTGAGACCTTCAAACATTGTCCCTTCCACTCTTGGTAAAGAATCTCATGCTGCTGATGGCATAATTGGTTCTACCAGTTCGCAGACACTCAGAACACCATGCTGTAATGTTCTCATTATTTCTGCCCAAAGCTCTTCATCCAATCCTCCTACAACTTCTTCTTCCAAGATAAATGTCGTTTCATCTAAAAAAGGAAAATCTCAACAACAACCAGGAAGCAATAAGAAAGGAAATGGTAAAAATAAGAAATATTCTTCACCACAGGATAAACAAACAAATTAGTCATCTGATGAGAAACGAAAGCCTCATTATCCATGCTAGATCTACAACAAGGAGCACTTTACTCATGACTGTACTCATCACGTCAAAGTGAATTGGTTCTTGCAATCTTCCACTTCTCCCACTGTGTTGACCGACTTGTTTCCAAATTAGGAGACCCATATGGTTGCTCTGGACCCATCTTCCTCTAACACAGTTTTAAAACTCTCCTCCACAAAGCATAAATATGATGTTATGGTGGCTACTTGGAACAAGGACTATGGTAATGAAAATCCTCCGAACGGTCAGGCCACTGATCAAACTACGAATTTGACATCACCTCCATCCAATCATACTCCACCCACGATTCCTACAAAGTTGACTAGTAAGCCTCCAAAGAGTGTTGTTCATAAGTTTGTTTTCAACCCTCACGCTAGGGCTTCTCAAAATTATAATGTATTTGAGGACTTGGCTTAGTCTCCATCAGCTATGTTGACCCTTGAGGTGTTGCAAAACTGCCCTACCCAAAAAATGGATTTTCTTTCAGCTATCAAATGTGTGGATCCATCAGATTCCAACCTAGTTGTTTTCAGTCATGAAAACTATACTCCTTGCCTTCCAGCCCAATTAGATTTTATCATTCAGGTCATTGTTCATGGTAAGAACATTCATCACTCTATTGTGGACGAGGGAGCTTTGACTTGCATTATGTATATTTCTTCCTAGAAAGCAATTGGTTCACCTTGATGAGCCTCAGTATTGCAACAAGACTGCTGCAACTCCTAGGGCTACCAACTTTACTTTACCAACCCGGGGTTTCATACAAACTTGGAGGTGACAATGCTATATACACAACAGATGCATCGTTCTACTCATTTCACTTGTCAACTGGGGCACTTGACCATTACAGTTCTAGACCATTCCTCTATTGAAATAAAGGGAGTTTGACTACTGATAGTGGAATGTAAAGATATTTCTAGTGCAAAGAAGGTAAATGCTTGTAAAACTAGGAAATGAAAGCTGCCAACATGTAAATGCTATGAAATGAAAAAAATCACATGTAGAAGGGAAACTATGCTAATCTTGTACTTGATCACCTAGCTATGAGGGTTGCTTGAAAATGGAAGCTTACTCTATCGTTTCATAAGTTAAACATGCATGCATTAAATATCTCATTCACACTTGCAGAATAGATGAAGTTCTACTTGCTAAATGTAGAAATAAAGGAGCTAATGCTATATGATCTTGCATGAAGGAAAGGCGTGAAGGGACTGGTCTAGGTGGCACTTATGGTCACGGAGTCCAAGCTAAGGGGTTAACCTACTCCTAAACTAGGCTAGGCTATCATAATAGGTCAGAATAGGGTCAAAACAAGTTTCTACAGGTTTTCTACAAGATGTCCTAAACTGCTACAGGAAGTTGGATGAGAGGAGTTGGAGGACAAGAATGGTGGGATGAAGTGTTGGAAAGGTGCATGATAATTGTGGAAGGTTTAGGGAAGGTGAACATCACCCAAGACCAAGCCCAACACTCCAAGAAGGCTAGATTTACCTAAGACAACTTGCTCATGGTGGCTGGAAAACAAAGGTTCAGAATATAGGCTGGTATGCATCAACAAAAGGTGGAGAATACCTAGGTGGATTTGGTTGGAGGAGTCCCTTCCTACAGATCAACAATCTCTGCAATAAAACCTATCTCTCTTTGAATTTTAAAATTATTGTAAATGGAAAAGATGAGTTGAATTTAGAAAATATGATCTAACTATTGTTAAGGACTAGATCTATGAAATGGACTACCTGCTAAGCTACAACAACCTTAAGAAGCAGAAAAACAACTGCAAATATTTCCAAGGAATCATAAACAATTATCTAGCTAAGAATGAGACTTAATCTGGGAAATGAACAAAAGACAAACTCTATTTTTGGGCTATGAGAGTGGGGTCCCCTAATCATGATCCCATAAGTGATATGGGATAGGGGTCACTATCACAAGATTTTCTGGTATATTTTCCTTCACTAGACTGCAACACTAATCTACTCCTTAAACTAATGAAAGCATGGATAAGCAACAACTTGATCAAATTTCTAAGCTAAACATGAAACATAAATAAACTTCAGTAGTTATTCAACATTCTAAGCTAAGAATGCAGATATAAAAGAGAGGAAATTTTTCTGCTAGGGTTGGGCCCTAACCCGAGAGCTTTAGCCCTCAGAGTCAACTCAGTGCTGGATCAAAACATAATTTCTAATTATCATAGAAATGTCAAATACATCATAACAATAACAGTCAAATGTGCTTTAGATTAATGACCTTTTGGATACAATAAAACTTCGAATCCTAATGAGTCCCTTAGCTTGCTTATTTATACAACAATGGAGCTACCAACATCTCCCTAGAAAATAGGGATACTTGGCTCCATAGCTAAAGAATAACTTTTCCTTGTCTGGCACTAGCTTAGCTGGCAATGAACTCAGCTTGCTTGGCTACCAGTGACACTGAGCTGATGAGATAGAGGGGGAGAATCTTCAAATGATTTGAGGTGTTAAGGAGGGAGACCACTTCCTAGAATCTCTCTTCCTTGCCTACTCTAAGTATTGTACTCAAGTCAATTCAAAATTGCTCCAATTTCCTGCATTTAACACACATTAGGCCACAAGACATAGTAACTTACTTTTACTCTTCTCACTAAGAAAAATATTATAAAATCTATAAATAAATGTGAGAAAAGACAATTTAATAAGCTCGAGAGTGGGATTGTGACTCATATAATTTACCTATTGATGAGCCTCATCATCACCCCCTACTAAAACTTTTGCTCATCCTTTGAGAAACCTAGTCATCTATATCCATATCCTTCATAGCCTTGGTGACCTCTTTAACATCCCAAGCTTCTGTGGATGGTATCTTTTCCTAAGGATATAACCTTGCATCGTTCTCTATCTCTTCCCACTTCTTTCTTTCCTTTTCTTCCTTCCTACCTTCTAGCAAACCCAACATCAAAGGTGGACAAAGCTTAATTCCAATCCAATTGATCTTTAGTATTTGCATGGCCTGTTTATACAGGGGTGTTCTCTCCAATGCATTCCTCAATCTCTCAAGAGAGTGATACTCCCTGATCTGGAGACTGTGTGACGGGTTATTCCATCTTCTCTGGCATGCTTGTTTTCTCTTAGTCCCCAACATTATGAGAGTGTCCTCAAAATGGGAGATGGCTTGTTCTTGGGTAGTGAGGTATCTTGGTGCAAGTTGAGCATCATTGGAAATGATGTTGTGGTTACTGATTACAACCATTGAATTTATTTTATCTGCCCTAATGTAGAGGGGTTCTTTTTCCTCTTTATATACTATTCTCTTCACCTCCTTAGCCCTGGCCTCCTCATGACTTATCCATGATGCAAGGGTCATCAACTGTAAGTCTCCCAACTTTGCATTGGGGTCCCAAACATTCAGGTATGTTAAGATAAGGTTGTGTAGGTAGAATTCAGATAATTTGGCCTTATCTTCAAGGGTACATTTGTCACATAGATCAACGAATTGTTTGTAATCCTAGAATGGCACTGTCCCATGTTTTTCTAATGTCTTAATTTTGGAACTGCATCCATTGGTCCTTGAGGTAAAGTGCATAGGATTTGGATGGTAGTTTGCATTGAAGTGCCTCCATGGAGAGGCTTTCCATGGTGGCCAACTGGGTCTCCTTTTCTTGCAATTTCCTCCTTATCCATGTGTTTTTTGCCTGCAACTGTGTTCTCATGGTGTATTCTCTATCTCTCAATTCACTCAACTCCTTGCCCATCTCTAGGAGTTTTTCTTCCATAAGGCCCACATCTTCTACTTTCTTCGATTTAGTAATCTGCATCCATCGATGTTTCCTTCCTCTTTCTTTTTCAAGTTCAAAGAAGAGAGGGATTGCAAGTTTCTGTGGGATCAATCTACCTCCTTCAATGAACTTGTAGTAGGAGCTCAAGTTGTGTTATGGGCTAGGCTCGTGCAACTATGTAGAATCTCCCTCAACTGTATTTGGAGAATCTGCCCCCTCCTGTACTTGTTGTGTTTCTTATTGTCTTCCTTTCACCCCTGATGCTCTTCCTATAGCACTTTCTACCTTTCCTGTAGCACTACCAGTGTTTCTTGTAGCACCATTTGGGGATCTTGCAGCAGGCCTTTCCCTTTATGTTGGAGTGTTACAGGTGCCTTGGGATGTTTAGACGAGGTTGACCAGGTGACAAGCTTTCTGGCATAGGTAATGGTAGCCTCTAGGGTTGGTCCTAGTGGTGTGAATTTCTCAACCTTCATTCCCATGGATTATAACTGCTCCTGTTTATTTGGTGATTCTTCAATTATAATAGGTATTTTTGTGGGGGTTTGTGGCTTCCCCTCCTTAATACTATTGCTTCTTGTTTTAAATAGAGGGTATTTTGTCTCTGCCTTTTCTTCATGGATTTGATGGATGTACTCAAAGTAGCCAAGGCAACAACTACCTCCTTTTCAGTGGGTTTAGGAGACAACCTTCCCTGGTCTGGGGGTATCTCCTCCCCTTCAAGTGTAGTGGTCTTCTCAAGGTTGGTCTCTTTCTATTGCTCCTCCTCTTCTTCTTTATTTTCTTCTTCCTCTGTTTTGTCTATCTCCACCTCTTCTTCTTCTTCTCCTCCTCCTTCTTCTCTTTCCTCTTCTTCTCCTTCTTCTTCTTCAGCAATTGAAGCTGGGTTCTCACTAAGTGCAAGGACTTGGGTCTCAAGGAAGGCTTCTCTGTCCATATCTCTGAATGTGAACCAAAGGACAAGGCCTCTTGATCTACTCAAAGCATCCTCTCTTATTAGCTTGATGAGACCATGGTGTGCTATTGTTGTTTCTTTCCATCTTTCACCTTTTGTCTCATGTCTCTGATTGATTGTAGGAGAAAATAAGGCACACTTAGTCTTTGGGCTATGGGAAACTTGGTTCGAAATCTCAATTCATGGAGAAACCTGAATTGGTAGGCATAGACTACACTTAGTCTACCTTCACAAGAAATGAATTTAAGGAGGTGGTAGGCTATCTCATCCCAGGGATAGGGAAGACTCTCCCTTCTGACTCCAATTTTGTCTTCAATTGGTCTCTCATCATGGGTGAAGAATTTTTCCTTAACAAGGGTACTCCTGACCTTGTCTTCCTTTCTCCATCGAACCCCTAAAGAAAGTGTCATCACTCTGATAATCACCTCAGGATTTATGGTAATGGAAAACCCTCTGACCACAGTGGTATCACTTGTTATTTCTTGAGGGTTTAGTTGCATGACAAACTCATAAGTTGTATCATCATCATATCCCTTGAGAAACTCAAAGAAGCCTAACCAATGATGCCTCTTGAAAACGTCTATGATAGGGGGATGAAGGTGAATTCTTGATGTATCTGTGAGATCTCTCCTATTGAATCCCCCTCCCATTTTCTTCTCTGGTTTTAGCTAAGTGCAAGAGGTTTTCTAGGATAGCTTCAGTATGAATTTTAGAGTAGTTGAGAGATAAAATTTTAGTTGATGACTGTAATTAATACAACTCCTTGTAGCCATAATTTTTTTTTTTACTTTTATAGCCCCAAACATTTTTTAATTCATGAGCTGATTGTAATTACTAAGATAGTTCAAAGTGTATCAGTGATGCAAACCATGGAAAAAAGAGAGATAAACCACTTACTTCTCAATATAATTCCTGGGATTATGATAATTGAGGACTGAGTTGACCCTAGGCATACCCTTGTAGATTTCCTGTGGGATTTCAGTGTTTCCTGTAGCTTCCTGTAGCCTTCCATGCTTCCTGTTGTTGTTTCCTATAGCTTCTTCCTATAGGATTGCAAGAGAAAGGTTAAATTTTTGTGATGGCTTCCCAAGATGGTCCACATTTCTTTGAAATGAACAAAAAATGCATGAAATTTTGGGGTTTTATGCTATCTAAGGTCAAGGCTCGGAGTGCTGTGATGGCTGGCAGTGGTATGAGTTTTCCTAATTTGGACCATTGGCCCACCGTTGGTGATAATTCACTTGCTCCTCATAATCATCACCCACTCCCTCTTAACTAATTCAAACACCCTTTTAACCAATTCCCATTGACATGACATCCTTACGTGGCATGCTGACTGAAAGATCACTCTCTGATCATGAGTTGAGGGTGGCCAAGTTAATTGGCCACCACTAGCTTATAAAAAGGACCTTTCTTTGACATTTACACAATTTTCATCATATTGTACCTAGGTAAGAGCTGAGTAAGCTACCATACCTATGCTTACATTTTTCTTATTGGTGCATGCTAGAATATTTTACTTCTGTGCTGCTGCTCAGGGAAGTGCCTCCTTGCTCTTTTTCCGTGTATTTCTTTTTTCTGCTGTATGGGTGACTGTTTGTTCTGTTCATGTGTGTAGGTGCTTGATATCTCTTTGTTTCTACTGGTGTTGTGTAGTCTTTATAGGAAGAAAAATGTATCCATGGATGATGGTACTCCTCCTCACTCTTGTTCGACATACAAACTGAGTTTCAGACTGGTGGCAGTATTGGCACAGGCTGCTACAGGAGATCCTGTAGCACCCCCTTTTTCTCCCTTTTAAGGGTTTTTTTTTTTTTCTTCAGATGGATGTTGGGAAGTAGTGTAGGGTTGGAGGATGATATCAGAGCCTTGATGGAGTAGTGAAGGGCTGTGGCAATGGAGGACATGTCCTCTATTTTTTTTTGAATTTTTCCTGTATTTTTTGAATGAGATTAAGCTAGGCATGGGTATAGTGATTTGAATCAGGGATGCATGAATGATGGATGAGTGGTTTGATGAAGTGTAGGGTCCCTAATCAACCTAGAACATGCATGCATGATGATTTTTTATTGGGCCCCCTTTCTTGTAGCATTTCAAGACATCATGTAGTGCTACAGGATCTTCCTATAGCAGCTAGAGGACATCCTGTAGCAAAATAGAAAATGCTTAAAAATTGATTTTTGAGGCCCAAAAATGGATATGAGTGGTAGGCACATGATTGTCCTAGATGAGATGGAATGGGTGGAGGGAGAAATGGAATGAAACTTAAGCATGATGTCCCTGTAGCTCTGCATTTTCCACTGCCTTCAAAAACCCGCAAAATGAAAGAATTTATTAATGGATAGGTTGGAGTTCCTTGTCATGGTATTCTTTCTATTTTTTTTTTTTTCTTATTTTTTTTGAGGGACACAAAGGTTGCCTCAAGAGAGGATTTCAACCCGCCTACCTGCCCTGAGCACCTCAAGGGAGGTTTTCACCCAGGGATTTATATTTTTATTATTTATATTTTATTATTTTAATTTTAATTTTAATTAATTAATTAATTAATTTATATTTTTTCTCTTTTTTCACTCCTGAACCACCTCAAGGAGGTTTTCAACCCAAGATTTGGTCTTATATGCCTTTGATGAGCACTAATATTCCAGTAAGAATGTTACAACTCTTGGGGTTACCAACTTTACTTTATCAACCCGGGGTTCATATAAACTTGGAGGTGACAATGCTGTATACACAAGTAGATGTGATGGGTCTGGTCTTTGTCACTGCTAAGCTGGCGATAGACCACTTATGGTTTTTCAATCCAGACTTCTATTGATTTAGAAGAAACTTGATTACCAATGAGAAAAAAAGGGAAATTTGCACTAAAGGAAATCTTGTCTACTGTAGTAAGGAAAAGACTTAAAATCAAATTCTAAACACACCATTCATCTAACTAAATGCTAAGAGGCTTTGCTTCAAAAGAATGCTAAGTTAACACATGTGCAATCCTACTATCCTAGGCATGCAATTTGAAACACCCAAACATTCCACTGTTGTGCAGGTAAATGAACAAAATAACTCTTTTTTCCTTTTTGTCTTTTTTGTGTGAAAATGTGAATGCTAACTTCTCTTGATGGTGTGGCAGGTGGATTAGGGATGATGGTGAATGGTCAGATGGCTTGGGAGGAAAGTAGGGGTCTTCTCCTATCTTCCTAGGGGCTTTTTCCACAATTTGGCCTCAAAACATGCCACTACAGGTCAACCTACAAGATTTAGTGAAAGAAAGTGATAACCATGGATGGATGAGGTTAGGATGTGGTTGCTGGTCATGAAATCTCTCTGTACTTCTGAAACTCCTGCATTACATCAATCACTGACATTTTATCCATGAATCATGTTAAACAAGAATTGTTTTCAATTAACTAAGGAAACACATAATTTTATTATCTAGTTACCTATGCATGGGAAATCTTGCAGAATGATGTGAAACCTTTATGAGATCTGATGCAAGGTTGAGGATGTCAGAAATGGCAATTAAATCCTATTAATGAAAACTAGTAAAATGCTGGCCTAAGTAACAGAAAACCCTAAATTCCATGAGAAATCCGAATTCTGTCTTTTTGGGGCTGCATAGGAGTTCTTTCCTCAAACCATGGCCCCTGAAGGAAGGAGTGAGGCTAGATCCACCCACTAACAAATTTTGGATATTCCTTTACCTTCCTAAGTTATTTCTACAACAATGCACAAATGGAAGCAAACTAATCAAATCCACAACTACTTGCAATGAAATAATGCTAAAGACAATTCAATGATTAATCTATGAAATAAACTAAGCATACAAATACAAGAAGAGTAGCCTTTGCTACTAGGGTTGGGCCTTAATCCAAGAGCTTCATCCCTATGAGTCAACTTATTGTTGGATCAAGGAAATTCTCATTCTCATTATCAAATCACAAAATTACATAACAATGTCTTCCATAAGTATTGAACTCGAAAAATGCTTAGTGATTTTACATCAAAAATTCAAATCCTAATGAGGCTCTAGGCCTCCTTATTTATACAACTAAAGTCTCCAACGAATTCCTTAAATCTAGGGAGGCTCAACTCCCAAACTCAAGATGAATGGCTCTTTAATTGTCACTGGCTCAGTTGCCTTTTGATCTTCATGACTTGGCTGCTTGTAACTATGAGCTAGTGTGATTTGATGGAGGAATATTCTAATGAGTGAGGAGTAAATGAGGAGGATCTATCTCCTATAATCTCTCCTCCTTGTCTCATTCGATTTTCTGCCCTTAATTAGCCAAAATTTCCATGATTTTCTCTCAATAACCTACAATCAATGCACATTAGTCCACTAGGCATAATATCTCACTTTTACTCATCTCATTAAGCAAAATATAGTCAAAATATGTAATAAATTATGAGAAGAGTTGATTTAAATAAGCTAGGAGGTGTATTAAGGTCGATATAGTTACCCAATGAAGAGGCTCATCATCATCCCCCTATTGAAAATGTTACTCATCCCCTAAGCAACTCAATTTATATCCATGTCTTTCATTTCTCTAGTGGCCTCCTTGACATCCCATGCTTCTGCTGTAGTTTCCTCTTCCTATGCATAGAATCCTACCTTCCTCTCTACCTCCTCCCACTGCTTTCTTTCTTCCTCTTCCTTCCTTCCTTCCAACATTTCTAAGAGTAGTGGTGGACTGAATCTCAAGCCAATCCAATTGACTTTGAGTCTTTGGAGAGTTTTCTTTTACATGGTGTTATGTTTAGCGCTTCTCTCATTCTCTGAGGAGAATGGTACTCTTTGATTTTCAAGTTGTAGGGAAAAGTGTTCCATCTCCTTTGGAAAGCTTACATGTTGTCATCTCCTAACAACCTGAACATGTCCTCAAAGTGTGTGATTGCTTGCTCTTGGGTAATAAGGTACCTAGGTGCAAGTTTAGGGTCATTTGCAATCAGGTTGTGGGTGCTGATGACAACCATTGGATTTGATTGCTCAGCTCTTATCATGAGGGGTTCTATATTCTCTCTTGCCATTAATTTCTTCATTAATGTAGCTCTTGCCTCCTCATGATTCATCAATGATTCTAAGGCCATCATTTTGCAAGTCCCCTAGTTTTGAATTAGAGTCCCACACATTCAGATCTATCAAGGCCAAGTTATGTAGGTAAAACTCAGACATTTTAGCTCTATCCTCCAAGATGATTTGATGACAGAGATCAATGAATTGTCTATAATCTTGGAAGGTCATAGTGCCTCTCTGTGCTAAAGTTTTGATTTGGAACTGTAGCCACTGTTCCTTAAGATAAAATGCATAGAACATTGCTGGCATCCTGCACTGGATTGCCTCTAAGGATAGACTGGCCATGGATTCTAATTGACTTTCTCTTTCTTGTAGATATCCCCTTAACCATGCATTATCTACTTCTAATTGAGCTTTCATCATTTCCTCTCTGTCCCTTAGGCTTCTCAGTTCTCTGCCCATCTCCTTTACTTTATCTTCCATGTGGCCTATATCCTCCACTCCTTTAGATTTGGCAATTTGCATCCACTTATGTGTTCTTGCCCTTTCTTTCTCAAGCTCAAAGAATAAGGGGATGGAAAATTTCTGTGGAATGAACCTACCCACTTCAATGCACCTGTAGTAAGAGTCAAGGTTGGGTTGAGGACTAGGTTCCCTTAGTTCTGGATCCTCCTTCTTTATTTCTTATTGCATGATCCCTTCTTTGTCCATTTTTTGAGTTTCTTGTAGGTTTAGTAGAGTTTCCTATAGGATGGCCTCTACTTCCTGTAGGTCCTTCTGTGTCTCCTATAGGGGACCCTTTCCTTTGGAAGAGGTAGACTTGGTGACAGGCCTCCTAACCTAAGTGATGGGAGATTTAGGAGATGCTTGTCCTAATGATTCTCCTCCTTGATTTTTCACAAGAGGAGCTACCTTTTCTTGTTGCTTTGGGGAGTCTTCAATGACAATAGGAAATTTGGTGGGTGTTTGAGGTTTTCCTTGTCTTATCCTTGTACTTTTTATTGTCCTAAATTACAATGGAGTTTGTCTATGTCTCTTCCCTTTTTTCTTGATAGGGGTACTTAGGTGAGTATTTCCCTTCTTTGACTTGCATTGTAGACCCATGTTATTCCTTGTCTTTTGTTTCCTCTTTTCCATTCTCCTTCTCATCCTTGTCTTTCTCTTCTTCTTCTCCCTCTAGTTCCTCACTCTGTTCATCAGTTTCTTCCTTTGCATCTTCTTCTACCTCTTCATCACTTTCCTTCTCCTTTCATTCCTCTTCTTCCTCCTCTATTTCCTCTTCATCCCTCTCTGTTTCTTCTTCATCCCTTTCACTGGCAGTGGGGATTTTGTCATATTCAAGGGATTTTATGTCTCCCTCTATCTGCATGTCTCTGAAAGTTGTCTAGGTAATAGAGAGTGTTAGGTTTTGGAGGGCATCTTATAGGATAAGTTTAATTAACCCATGATGGGCTAGATGTTGATGGTTTCCTTCCTGCACTTTGATGCTCATATCTATCACTAATTGAAGTAGAATGTAGGGTATGCTTAAGATGTTTTGAGGAGCTGTGTCTTCTCCAAAACTCAGCTCTTGGAGAATCTTGAAATGGTACCCATATACCACATTGTACCTACCTTCACATAGTATATACTTAATGGGTTGATAGTTAATTTCATTCCAAGGATATGGAAGGCTTGCTCTTTTGACCCCATTTTTGTCTTCCATTGCCTCCTCTCCTTCCAAAAGGAATTTCTTCTTTGCAATTTGGGTATTACCCTTATCCTCCTTTCTCTAAGGCAGCCCTAAAGGAAGTGTGGTGATTCTGCCTATGACTTCAGGAATGAGTTCTGCAGAGAGGCATTTCACCATAACAGTGTCATGGGTCCTAGTTAGAGGTATGAGGGAGAGAGCAAAGTCTCTGGCCACTTCATCATCACATCCCCTCATTTTTTCAAAGAAACCCATCCAATTGTGCCTTGTGAATATCTCTACTACAAGAGGGTGCTGATGAATTCTCACTGTGTTGGTGGGTTCCCTCTTGTTAAATCCCCTGCCATTTTTATCTAATGGTTGTGGAAGCTTGTAGGGGTCTAATTCCAAATTCAAATGGGTGAGAGATTTTAAATGACAATTCTGTATTCAGCTTCCCTTGACTGCAATCTCCTTAACACAATAGAAGGTTTTTTTCTATATTTTAACTTGGAAAATGTGGGAAGGTATAGCTCCTACCTCCTTGTCACTGCCTGATGAAGCCAACCTTTGGTTTTTCCCTTCTAAAATGCTCACTTCCAATCCTATAGATGACTGTTATGTATCCTGTAGGATCTCCTATAGGATCCTGTAGGTTTTCCTGTAGGATCCTGTAAGTGCTTCTGCGCTGAAAAAATTGCTCATTGTCTTTCCTGTAGACTGTTTTAGGGGCCGAGAGCAAGCTTGCTTCGATGTATCCTTGAGATCGCGAATGCTCCTTTGCGTGGGAATTAAAGTTTTATTTCCTCATATGGGTGATTTGAGTGGGATGGTGTGCTGACAACCGAGGTACGAGTTCCCTTTTTTGGACCGTTGGTCCCACTACCACATCATCATTCTCCTTTACTATAATAACCTCGGGGGTAAATGTACATACAAAAAACATAATAGGAACAAAAATACAATAAACATATCAGCCATCAAAATCTATATATACATTAGTACATTTGCACATGAAAATCAAGGGAATGAATTTTTTCATTAATAAATGCATTGAACCAACTGGAGATGGGACTACCACATTCCACCCGACCATAGATTGGCTGAGGCAAGTCTCTCTTTAGCCAATCACCCCTGTGCCATATTCCAAGCATGAATGTGGGATCTCATAGAACACATCAATCAACACTCATCCAGGGCTTCCAGAGGCCCCCACCTCAACCCATCAAATAGTGATTCCACCTAACGGTCGGACATCACCAAAAACCATCATCAAATTGGTCTCCATCCAAGCCTTCCAGGGCTTCTAAAGTGTTTTTCCAACTAAGGCTTTTAGAACTAGTAACTCAACCCACAGCTTGTACAGGCCTTCCAGAGCGTTTGTCCAACCAAGGCTTCCAGAACTAGTAACTCAACCCACAACTTATACAGGGTTTCCAGAGTGTTTGTCCAACCAAGGCTTCTAGGACTAGTAAATCAACCCACAAAGGGCTTCCAGAGATTTTTTCCAACCAAGGCTTCCAGGACTAGTAACTCAACCCAAGCTGTTACAGGGCTTTCAGAGCATTTGTTCAATTAGGGCTTCTAGGACTAGTAACTCAACCCAAGCTGTTACAGGGCTTCCAGAGCGTTTGTTCAATCAGGGATTCCAGGACTAATAACTCAACCCAAGCTAAGGAAACATGAGAACCAAAAAAAAAGAAAGAAATGAAAGTAAACCCAAAATCACCATGGCTTCCAGGAAATGGCAAGGCTAGGAAATCCAATGTCGATCCAGGCAATCCTCCATGCCAATGATAGATCACAACCAAGAAACTACATGCATGTGCCATGCATGCAAAAACTAGTGAATAAATCATACATGCAACTCGATACCTACAAGAAAATATCATGTAGCTGTTGATGCCAATGCCTTCTTTCTCTTTCCCGTTCTTCCTTTGCCTTCTTGCTCCAAGAATCCAAGTATGCCACACCCTCCAAGAGTGTTCCAAGAAACCTCTAAGTCTCCAAGAGTATGAGAGAGAGAGAATAATGAAAGAGATCTAAAGTTAAACTAACCAAGTCTTGCCCACTGATCCTCATAAGCCTTTTTATTAATGAGGCCTCTATTTCTTCATTTCCCATTATTTTCCTTCAATTTCCTTCTCACATGCAACATGTGACCTTTCACCTTCCTTTTCTCCTAAATTCCATTATTTTCATAAAAAATTGTTCCAAAATACCTTTTTTCCTCTTTAATGCCATAGCCATTGCCTTTGCCAAATTTCTTAGCCATAAACAACCAAATGAACACCCACTCAGAGGTCCTGTCCACCATTTAGCTTGGAATACGTGTCCCATCATCTGTGGTATTTATGTATTTTTACATGGAATTTTCACCAGGGCTATTACATTTACCTCGTAATCAACTCCCACTTTGGGCATCCGTAACTTAACCACTTTCGACCTCATCTCTTCTTTCTCCTGATTTGACTACTGCCACATGTGTAATGAACTAGCTATATTCTCCTCATTGACTGACCGAAGGTGGCCAAGTTAACTAGCTACCTTTGCTTATAAAAACAACTCTTTCACAAATCTACATGTTTGATCATATTATGCTAACGAGATAGCTTAAGTGAGATAACATACCTGTGGTAAGATGCCTTAATGCTACTTGTTGGGGAGTGAAGTCCTTGATGTGTATTTGATGCATGTGTTTTTTTTTAATGTCCTCCTTTGATGTGTAGGTGCTAGATGGTGATGCTGATGATCTTGTTGCTGTTGCTAAGCTCTGGAGGAGCTTATTTGACATTTGGATCTCCACGCTGAAGCTGACTGCAACCTGTGATTTTTTTGTTTTGTGGGATATGCTTCTACATGATTTCCTACAAGATGTCCTGTAGCTGCCTCTCCCCCAAACTTTTATTCATTACTTCACTTCTCAAGCATGAAGACGGTGAATGAGAGGTATAGCCTTCAGCTGTTGTTCCCTTGTTCTCTATCTTGATCCTCTTTTATTTATTTTTTCTCTGAAAACTGTAGTTTTTTTTTTTTAACTGACTTATCAGATGAATGTAGGGGTAATCATGGTAGAGAGAGACATGGTGAAGTAAAATTTTATTTTTTTGACACTAGTAGGTCATCCCCTTGCTCTAGGGTCACTTTCCTTAGGATTCCTAAGACACTTTAATTCCTATAAGATCATCCTATAGGTTTTCAAGGAATCATGTAGGTTTACAGGGAATCCTGTAGAAAACATAGAACCCTTGCAAATTGAGCTAGATGAGTCCATAAATGGAGGGAATGATGGGATGATGAAGGATATGGAATGGAGGAATGAAAAAATGAACTATATAGGTCATTTTGATCCTCTCTTATTGCTTTGATCCTCCTCCTGCTGACTTGCAAACATTTTTTTTTTTTTTGAAAACAACTAGTCTGCCTCCAAGAGGTTTTCATCCTAGCTACTTGCCCTCGGTGCCTCAAAAGAGGTTTTCACCCAGAGTTTTTTTTTTTGACACCATTGGGTTGCCTCAAGAGGTTTTCAACCCAACAGTGGGACTCGAGTGCCTCATGGAGGTTTTCGCTTGAGTCTCCTTATTTTTTCTCTCTTTTTCTTTTTCTTTTTTTTCTTTTTTTCTTTTTTTTTTTCTTTTCATTTTTTTTAGTGACTTGATGGGGTAGAAGCTGAGACTTTCTACACTACCATCACTATCTTGCTGATGCCATTAATGAATTCTTGCTTTGACAAGGGCTTCTTGTAGACCTTCAATCTGTGCCCATTGACAAGTAAAGGAATAACCTATGCATCAATGGTTCTTATTTGCACTGAACCATTATCATGACATTTCTCTATAACATAAGGCCCTAACTATCTAGTCCTTAACTTGAATTTAAAATCCTTGTATCTGGAATCATACAACAAAGCCCAATCACCTTCTTGAGATTGTTTGTCCTTTATGTTCTTGTCATGCCATATCTTACTTTGAACTTGAGTCACCTCTCTGTGTAGGAGAGCCTGCATTCTAAATTCATCTAACCCATTCAATTGGGGAAATCTCTCTTGTTGTGCCCTGGTGATATCTAGATCTAGTTGTGCTGCCATTCTTAATGTGTTATACTCAAATTCAATGGACAACAGGGCCTTCTTCCCATAGACTAACTCATAAGGAGTGAATCCAGCGGTGGTCTTCTAGGTGGTATTATAGGCCCAAGTGGCCTCAACTAATCTATCTACCCTGTCCTCCTTTCTACTACTGCTAATCACTTTGGTCAGAATGCCCTCCAGCACTTTGTTGGTCACCTCCACTTGCCGATTAGCTTGTGCGTGATAAGGAGCGATGTTCTATGTTTGATCTTGTGCTGGCTTAATAAATCTCTAATCATGTGAGATGTAAACTGAATGCCTTGATTAGTGACCAGTTCTGTAGGGTACCCAAACTTATAAAATAAATTTTCCCTTAAAAACTCAGCCACTTTCTCCTCTATTGCTGCCTTTGATAGCCTTGGTTTCAACCCACTTGGTTAAATAGTCAGTGCACACAATGATGTACTGCTTTTGCCTAGATCGAGGGTTAATGGGTCGAATGAAATCCATGCCCCACTTGTCAAATGGCTTGAAAGTCTCTTGAGGTTGCAGAGGCATTTCGTCCCTTGGAGTAGGTTTTCCCATCTTTGGAACTGATCACACTGACTAGTATACCTCCTCACATCTTGGTGAAGAGTGGGCCAATAATAACCAACTTGTAGCACCTTGAATGCTGTCATGTTAGCTACAAAGTGACCTCCACAAGGCCCGTCATGATAGACTTCCTCCTCCCTGACACATCTTCTCAGAATTTGATCAGGGCCTAGTTTGAAGAGGTTGCCCCCAATCCAAGTAAATGGGGCACTCTTCCTCACAATCTTGCTTTTCTCTTTGGAGGACAAATTCGGTGGGAACTGTACAAACACCAAGTAGTTTTCTATGTCAACAAATCATGGAGAGACAATTGAAATGGAAAATAAGTGTTCTTCTAGTAAATGATCATCAACCATTCCTTCCTCCCTTGCAGGAAAAGTTAATATGAATAAAAAATAAGCAATAACATTCTCCTTGCCAGGCTTATCAATAATAATTAGATCAAACTGTTGTAATAAAAGTAACCATCTAATAATCTGAGCATTCACATCAGGTTTATTCATCAAGTAATAAATTGCAGCATGGTCAGTATGTACAAATTCTTGGTAACCTGTAATGTAATGCCTAAATTTTTTCAATGAATGCACAACAACTAGGAGCTCCTTTTCAATCACTGTGTAGTTCAGTTCGGCCTTTGACATATTCTTATTGATGAAGTAAATAACATCAGGTAAC
This sequence comes from Pinus taeda, assembly GCA_000404065.3. NCBI lineage: Eukaryota > Viridiplantae > Streptophyta > Pinopsida > Pinales > Pinaceae > Pinus > Pinus taeda. The sequence goes on from APFE030384780.1 coordinate 32,777, forward strand.
TTGTCATCTATCTGACCTAGATATGCGCCTATGGCTTTGTGAGAGGCATCAACATGTATATGGAAAGGAAGGGCCCAATCTGGGCCTCAGAGAATAGGTGCAGTGGTCAACTTGTCCTTTAGGGTGTCCAGGGCCTCTTGATAGCTTTTGACCATAAAAATTCAAAGTCTTTGGCCAATAACCTAAATAAAGGAGAAGCCAACTTGTTGAAGTCTTTTATGAATCTCTGATAGTATCCATCTAATCCTAGAAAGCTTCTGACATCTCTCTGTTTTTGTAGAGCTGGCACCCTTTGGATGATGGCTATCTTATTTGGGTCCACCTGCAATCCTTTATGGGATATTGAATGACCTAGAATAGTCCCTGCAATCATCAAGAACTCACATTTTTCAGGACTAAGGGACAGGTTCATTTCAATGCATTTGTTCAACACCTTACCTAAGTTATACATAGCCTCCTCGAAATCACACCCATAGGGTGTAAAAGCATCTGTATAAATTTATACTACATCATGGACTAGCTCAACAAAGATACTCAGGATTGCTCTCTGGAAAGTGGCAGGGGCATTACATAGGCCAAAAGGAAGGACCCTATAGGAAAAAGTACCCCAAGAACAAGTGAAGGTGGTTTTATCCTGGTCTTCTGGGCTAATTTGGATTTGATTGTACCCACTGAACCCATCTAGGAAAGAGAAAAACTTCTTCCCCGCCAGACCATCTAACACTTGGGCAATGAAAGGTAGAGGGAAATGCTCGTTCTTTGTTGATTTGTTTAACTCTCTATAATAGATACAAATCCTACACTTCCCATTTTTCTTTGGGACCAACACCAAAGGAAAAACCCACTCATTGTCTGAGATAGGGTAAATGAATCCTGCATCTAGTAGCTTTTGCAGTTCTTCTTTGACTAGTTTGTCAGACTAGTTTGCAACCTTCTTTGATATAAATGTGGTGAGTACACACAGAGGGGTGCACTGCCTTCATTTCCTTGTAACTCCAAGCAAATGCGTGCAAATGTTCCTTTAGCATGTTGCACAACTTTTCTTCTTGGTGTACATAAAGAGATGGGTTGATTTTAAAAGTTCTTTCAGGGATGAATTCTATGGTTTTGACATGGGTAGGGTTTGAATAAGCTAAGCATAGTGTTGAGTTCCAAAAATTCCTTTCCCTTAGCTACTTTTCTCATCCTTCCTTCTCTGTTTTTCCATGAAAAGTGCATCCTTATCATCAAAAAGCCATTACACATTGCCTCAAGGAGTATATTTCACTGATTTATAGGTTATTCTTTTATGTTTTCTATTTGAATATGTTTTTGTCTTTTAGCTACAGAACACAACCACATTCTGCAGCTAATCAGCTGTTCCGTAGCTACTTCCATGCTTTTGTAGGTTCCACGTGTCAAGAGGGGAAAAGGACTACATGGGTAGCTTGGAAAATATTAGGGCATGGATTGTATCCTATTCATCTGGCCTAGATCGACGAGGAAGACTCCAGTCAAAGGGAAGTCAAACATAGATACCTATGGCAAACAAGACTCTATTTTGCACACATTTCTTAGTGATGGGATCCGAAACAATTTCCTGAGGCCATGGACTTCATCTGTCACCTGCGCAAATAGAATCCAACAATCATTACCATAAAATCTATGTTTCCAAGCAACCGAGGACAAGAATTCCGCTTACTTTCCTGTCTATGTGTTTTGCTGTAGCTTATTTCTCTCTTTAAAATGGTTGTATAATTTCCCTATAAATACCTGTGTGAAGAACGCATAACATGTTCAGTTTTTGCTTACGTATTAATTTCAGATTTCCACTATGTAGTTTGAAGAACTCATTCTCTGTTTTAATACAAAGACTCTATTTCAATGGATACCTGAAGCTTTGTTGAAGTGTTGATTAAGGGCTGATAATCCGAGACCTTTGCAGAGGGCCCCTGTGTTGGTCAAGGTTACATTTTATTTCTTTTTTGTCTTTCACAGTTAACTGTAAATTCACTGTGCTTTTTCCATGATTTTTATAACCATTTTCTAACTTTGTTCATAATGCAACTTATGTCATCTTCTTATTAGCACATAATACCTCTTTTGCTTCACTACTTTCTAGTTTCTTATCAGTAGCTTGAAGTTGATGTCAGTAGCGTAGAGTAATTTAGATTTGCTGATCATTAGTCTAGTTTCTTTTATTTGTTGTTCATTAGTCTTTAGATTTTGAATTTAACTGATCAATGCCATTTTGTTGTTAGTTTAATAAGTCATGTTGTAAGTGAATGTTTCCAAAAGCCCTTTCAGTTGACGGTTCATCTTAAAACTAAGTGGTGAAATATTTCATTTATGAATGAGTCTTTCTCTGCATTTTTATGTTTACTTTTTCTTAGAACAATGAAGTATGGAGTCCCTCCAAATGCTATCACAAGGAGGCAGTTGTCCCAAAATTGTGTAGAAGGGTGATAAAGCGCTTCATTTAGTTGTTATAGTAGATTAGTTGCAATTTTACTTTCAATCTTAGTCTTTTATTTAATTTTGTTTCAATTTCATTTTCAGTTTTAGAACAATGAAGTATTGAATCCCTCAAATTCTATCACAAGGAGGTCGTTCTCCCAAAATTGTATAGCAGAGTGACAAAACACTTCATTTAGTTTTTATGATAGGTTAGTTGCAATTTCATTTTCAACCATAGTTTTATAGTAGCAATTCCATTTTTAGTTGTTCATTAAGTTTTGATTCTGCAATAAATTAGACAATAGTTGTAATCCCATTTTCAATAGCTGTAATCTCATTTTCAGTTTTAATATCTCATTTAAGCTTTGGATTTGTAATTGATTAGATAATAGTTGCAATTTAACTCATAAGTCATTTTAGTTCATGTTTTGGAAACAATCATAATAGCAAGAAGAGAAACTATGTTTCTTGGTTAAAACTTTACTTCCAAAGTTGGCTTGAAGCACTTTTAGCTCTCATTTCATTTCTTTAGATTCTTAGCAACAATAGATTTAAAGATTTTGTTAAGTACATAACAGAACACTAGGAATTAAAAATATCAAACCCCCAAAACAACAGAAATCTCAAAAACACTAAAGTAGGAAGGGCCATCTAGCGCATATAGTGCACTACACTTCATCAGTTTACGATACCCAGATTGATAATTTATGTAGAGCAATTTAGGAAACTAAATTGGCTAAACATTTTGGCCAATTTAGTCTTTGTTTTTCTTATCTAAAAAAAATAAAAATAAAATTTGTGAGGTTGAAAACCAATCACTAATTGGCATGCTTATACAAAAAATACAGGGTGAAAATCAGAAGCTTTTGACACCCTATATTCTCCATTTCCTTTTCTGAAAAAAATGGTGACTCACTTTGCATTATGGAAAATCCATTGTTTTATCTCATTTTCACTCTGTTTTACTTTTGCAAAGTTTCACTTCACTCCACTCTCATATTCCACCAATAAATTTTTCCTCTTCCACACTTCTTCCATCTCCATTTTTCATTTATCATCTTGTCATTTATTCACTCATGTAGTCATTTCCATTCCATTCATCCATAAGACATAATTTGTTTTTTGATTTACATTCTGCAGCTGTTTTACATTCCATAGCTGTTTCCACGTTCTGTAGTTCTTCCCGTTCCGTAGCTAATCCTGTTCTGCAGCCAATCTGATTCTGCAACAATAGTTTGATCATCAGTCCAAGCATAAAGAGGTCTGTTCATAATAAAATTTCATATGCAGGTAATTGAGGAGAGAACAACTTTTGGAGACCAATCACATCTAAGCACCTGTGGAAGCAAACAACAAGAGATTAGCAAGCGAAAGGTATGGTTCTAAAAGGTAAAAACAAGAACTTATTTCAAAAAGTAATACAAAACATAAGTTGGTATAACTCGTATAATCACATGACTCCTTGATTTATCATTATGAGATTTGACTGCCATGATGATTCCACAACACCTTCCGTCTTTAATGCTAATGGTCTAATGATGCAATCTCCGCTTTAAACTCAATGACTCGTACTTAACCGGACTTCTCTAGCACACCTGTTAAACGGTTAGATTCATGACATAACCTATTTGAATACGACTGTTCAAAACCCTGATTTCTCATTTACTATGCCAAGTTTTTCTCTTATACTCCCATAGCCTTTTTGTGCATACAATCACTTCGTTTTTCATATATTTCATGCATACAAACACTCTGTTACCTTGTACACACAGTCACTTTGTTTTCATATCCTCTGTGTATAACAGTCACTCTGTTTTTCACAAAATTTACGTGTACAACCACTCCATTTTCATATACCTTGTGTACACTCTGTTTCCAAACATTTTATGCATATAGCTACTCTGTTTTCGTAAACCCTGTATGCACAGTCATTTTATCCCATACTCATAGTCATTTTACTTCCATATATTCTGTCATTCCATCCCCATATCCATATTTATTTTTTGTTCCTATATACCATCTGTTCCACTGCCATATCCACAATCCTCTTTACGCAGTCACTCCATTTATCAAATAGTGAAGGGAATTTTGAAGAATAGCAGAGAATAGAGGTGATGGGGCTCATTGTCAGAACTGAATCCATAGGGGTGAAGTACATGGAAGGTTATCCTCAGTTGAAAGGAATGTTGCATAAGGTTGGTTGGTTGAGTTTCATTGAAAAATTAAATGGTTATCATAAAGAAATCACCAAATATTTTGCCAGATCGTTTGATGGAATGGATGTGGAAATAGGCGACATAAAATTTGCAGTGACCGAGTCTTTTATTGCTGAAACAACAGAGCTACCAAGGATAAGAGAGAGGTGGTTCAAGAACAAGGAATTTACCTGGAAGGTAATTCTCAAAAATGCAGGTATGGACACTTCAGTTTTTAGGAAAGGAATTCCAATCTCTACACTTAAGAGCAAATGGAGTAGCATGTTATTAACTTTGCGAAAGCTTATTACATGCGAGGGAAGATTTGGTTCCATGTATGTATATCACATAAGACTATTAATGAATTTTCTTGAAGATGGAACCCTCAATCTCCAATTTTTCCTGTTGAATAGCTTGAGAAGAATGGCCACTAATGTTCAGAAGAAAATTGAAGCAATAGAAACCACTCTTTATCACCATGGACTAGTAAAAATTTTAGTTGAATATCACTTAAGGAGTGTAGGGGACACATGGGAGGACTTTTTGGTTAGAAACTTCTTCCAAGATGCACCATAATTGCCTGAGGGAAGTCTTGCAAAAAAGAAGTAAGAGAAGGAAGACCAGCCTCACCATTCAAAACACTCCTGAAACTTCAGCACAAAAAAACAATGAAGAAGAGCCCATCTCTGAAACATTAACAAAGATTACAAAGCAGACAAAGGAGAAAAGAAATTTGAAAGAAAAGGTTGAGGGATCCCACAAAAATATTCCTGAACATTCATCATCTAAGGAGGATGAACAACTGCTTTCTAAGAGATTAGTCAAAATTAGGGACCGACTCAAGAAAGAGAAGGAGAAGGAAAAAAGGAAACAAGTTATAGAGGAAGAAATCATAGGCTCCCAAAGTTTGAGGAGAAGTTCTAGACTCAGAGGCAAAGTGAATAAAGCAAAATCAAAAGAGACCCAGTTCATAGATTTGGGGGAAGAAACTCCAACACAATCCCATGACAATATTCCATATGAACAAAGCCCACAAAACTCTCCTCAACAAAACTTTGAAAGCATCCCAAGGAGAGCCTCTCCAGGCATTGATCCGGTCCAACAACAGATTTATGACTACATAGAGTCATTGGAGAAGAAAAATACATCAGTGGACCCAGGGACTTCATCTAAACCTAAGCAGCTTGCCACATCACAAGAAATCTTGACTAGCTCACTTAAACATGAAATCTATGAGCTAGAAGTTCTAAATAAGCATATCCAAAGAGAAAATGAAGCCTTAAAAGAACATAACAAGTTGGATAAGATTATCCATGATAACACTATGCTTCACTTTGGTTTATGGAACAAGAAGAACAGAAAACTGAAAAGGAAGAATAAGAAGCTAAACAGGGCACTCATTAACCTCAAGTACATATTTCTCATGAGGAAGCCTAGGATGGCAGTTGGTGCAAAGAAAAGCAAAAAGAGGTTGGATGTTTTGGCTGAAGTCTCAAAACAAATGTAGTAGGAGGATGGAGTTCACAATTTTGATTGCATGGGGACATGCAATAGTCTAGCAGTGGGGGTATGTTGAGTTCCAAAAATGCCTTTCGCTTAGCTACTTTTCTCATCCTTCCTTCTCTGCTTTTCCATGAAAAATGCATCCTTATCATCAAAAAACCATTACACATTGCCTCAAGGAGTATATTTTAGTGATTTACATGTTATAATTTTATGTTTGCTATTTGAATAAGTTTTTGTCTTTTAGCTACAGAACGCAGCCACATTCTGCAGCTAATTGGTTGTTTCACAACTACTTCCATGCTTTTGCAGGTTCCACATGTCAAGAAGGGAAAAGGACTACATGGGTAGCTTGGAAAACATCAGGGCATGGATCGTATCCTATTCATCTGGCCTAGATCGATGGGGAAGACTCCGGTCAAGGGAAGTCAAACATAGATACCGATGGTAAACAAGACTCTGTTTTGCACATGTTTCTCAGTGACGGGATTCGAAGCAGTTTTCTAAGGCCAAGAACCTCATCTACCACTTGCACAAACAGAATCCAACAACCATTACCATAAGATTTATGTTTCCAAGCAACCGAGGACAAGAATTCCACATACTTGCCTTTCTACGTGTTTTGTTGTAGCTTATTTCTCTCTTTAAAACAATTGTATAATTTCCCTATAAATACTTGTGTGAAGAACGTAAAACAAGTTCAGTTTTTGTTTATGTATTAAGTTCAGATTTCCACTCTGTAGTTTGAAGAACTCATTCTATATTTTAATATAAAGACTTTGTTTCAATGGATTCCTGAAGCATTGTTGAAGTGTTGATTAAGTGCTAATAATCTGAGACCTTTGCAGAGGGCCCCTGCATTGGTCAAGGTTACATTTTATTTCTGTTTTGTCTTTCATAGTTAACTGTAAATTCACTGTGTTTTTTCCATGATGTTTATAACCATTTTCTAACTTTGTTCATAATGTAGCTTGTGTCATCTTCTTATTAGCATAAAATACCTCTTTTGTTTCACCACTTTCTAGTTTCTTATCAGTAGCTTGAAGTTGATGTCAGTAGCATAGAGTAATTTAGATTTGTTGATCATTAGTCTAGTTTCTTTCATTTGCTATTCATTAGTATTGAGATTTTGAATTTAAATGATCAATGCCATTTTGTTGTTAGTTTAATAACTCATGTTGTAAGTGAATGTTTCCGAAAGCCCTTTCAGTTGATGGTTCATCTTAAAATTAAGTGGTGAAATATTTCATTTATGAATGAGTCTTTCTCTACATTTTTATGTTTACTTTTTCTTAGAACAATGAAGTATGGAGTCCCTCAAAATGCTATCACAAGGAGGTAGTTCTCCCAAAATTGTGTAGCAGGGTGACAAAGCACTTCATTTAGCTGTTATAGTAGATTAGTTACAATTTTACTTTCAGTCTTAGTCTTTTATTTAATTTTGTTTCAATTTTATTTTCAGTTTTAAAACAATGAAGTATTGAATCCCTCAAATGCTATCACAAGGAGGCCATTCTCCCAAAATTGTATAGCAGAGTGACAAAACACTTCATTTAGTTTTTATGATAGATTAGTTGCAATTTCATTTTCAATCATAGTTTTTCATATAGTAGCAATTCCATTTTCAGCTGTTCATTAACTTTTGATTCCACAATAAATTAGACAATAGTTGTAATCCCATTTTCAATAGCTGCAATCTCATTTTCAGTTTTAATATCTCATTTAAGCTTTGGTTTTGTAATTGATTAGATAATAGTTGCAATTTCATTCATAAGTCATTTTAGTTCATGTTTTGGAAACAATGATAATAGCAAGAAGAGAAACTCCTTTTCTTGGTTAAAACTTTACTTCCAAAGCTGGCTTGAAGCACTTTTAGCTCTCATTTCATTTCTTTAGATTATTAGCAGCAATAGATTTAAAGATTTTGCTAAGTACATTGCAGAACACTAGGAATTAAAAAGATAAAAACCCTAAAACAATAGAAAACTCAAAAACACAGAAGTAGGAATGGCCATCTAGCACATATAGTGTGCTACACTTCATCAGTTTACAATACCCGAATTGATAATTTCTGTAGAGAAATTTAGGACACTAAATTGGCCAAACACATAGATCAATTTGATGGTTTCTCTTGGTTCCTTTACTACTTCCTCTAAGGACGAGGTGCTCGGAGTTTGACTTTGGAGTATGTGTTCAATCAAATCATCTTCATCTAGTTTTCCTTCCCCCCCCATCCCATGGATGTTTCTAAGGTATAGAGTTGGGCTGAGTAGACTTGATCCTCTTCCTCCTCTTCTAGCCATAAAGGTAAGTCATGTTCTAGAGATGGTTGAGCAGGAGGGTACACCACTCACTGCTTGGACATATGACAATTTTTTATAGTCATATTTCCACCCCTGCAGCTAATGTAGGCATAGACAATGGCTAACCAGGGCCTCCCAAGGATGAGAGGATAACCAGTAAGCTTGGCCTTAGGCTGGAGAACTAGGAAGTCTACAGGATACTCCCAAGAATCAATGGAGGCCATCACATCCTCAATAATCCCCTTAGGGGTCATTGTGGAATAGTCTGCAAGTTGTATGATTGTTGTGGTCTTTCTTAATAAACCCTGGAGGTTGAGCTTGAGCATGGTGTCCTTAGACATTACATTAATGGTAGCCCCAAGGTCAATCAAAGTGTGTGGGAAAATGGTGCCATTGATGTGCACATCTACTACGGTGCTTCCAGGGTCCAAATACTTTGGGCAAATTACCCGCCCCAACATTAAGTCAAACATCTGTCCAATGACATTAATGGTAGGGGTGTCTCTTTTTTTCCTCCCTATATGTTTGAAGCACTTCCCTTTAATCAACCTATTGTAAGTAGGTACATCCTTGATAGCTTGGAGAAGTGGAATTTTGACACATAGATTTTTCAATTCACCTAGAAGTTCATCCTCTTCTAGGGTAGGCTGGACTGGATGAGTTAATATCTCAGGAAAGGGTGGTGGATTTAATCTAGGCATGCTTTCCTCTCTTTCCTCCTCACTTTCCCTAGGTGGAGGTGGATGTTGGTTGTCCGGGAGTACACTCCCAGATCTCAGGTTGATTTCTTGAATCTCCATAGCATAAGCAGGATAGGATGTCTCTCCACTATACACTTGTTGTGCTTGTCTGTTGTTCGGGTTTGGATTTGTATGGGTAGGCATCTAAGGTTGTTTAGGTGGAGCAGGGTGTAAAATCTATGGTTGAGTAGGTGATGAAGGTAATAAAGTTGGAGCATTGTTGTATAGGAACCTCCACCCCTAGGGAAGTGCATTCCACTGAGGCTGTGGTGGAGCATATGGCTGAAATGACTAGATGGTTGACTGGGAATGGCATTGAGGTGCAAAAGGCCAAGGAGGAGGTGTAGACCAGGAGGGATGAGCAGGGTGCCCCCAAGAGGGAATGGATGTGGTTTGGTTAGGGTTGTAATATGCATGGGATGACCCTTGCATTCCCTGTTGGTATGGCCAAGGCCCATGAGGTCTTTTTTGATTTATGTAGCAAAGATGTTTAGTCACCCCTTCAGTCCCCTGATAAACAAATTTTAGTTTAAGTAGAGAAGGTCACTTGTCTGTGGAGTGGTTTTCTTCACAGAACGATAAGCTTTCAATTAGATTTAATGGACATTCATTCCTACGGTGCCTCCTTGTGCATCTAGGGCAAAAAATGGCTAAGGCTCTCTCTGTTTCATCCTGCTTTCTCTTGATGTGCATAATGTCATAATGTCCATATGTCGGGAAAGGGTTTGCAACATTTCACTCTTGAAATCTTCCAACATGTTTCTAATTTCACCTTTGATGGATGTATTGGAAGAGGATGGACTGGCCATTGCTTGAATACCCTACCCTTTTTCCTAGCTGCCCTCGAATTGTTCCTAAAGACAACCTTGATATCTTCATAGGGTAGCTCATAGATGTACCCTCTAGCTAGCAGGTTTAGGGTATCCATAAGATCTTCCCTTACCCCTCTGAGAAGGACTAGCTTTAGTGACTCAGGATCAAGTGCGCACCTGGCCCTTTTGTAGCTAAGTTAGAATATTTCTTCGTAATCCTCTAGGGATTCATCATGCCATAAGGTCATCCTAAAAATTTCCTCTTTAGTGTCTTTGGACCTGCAGTAGTCTCAATACTTGTTGTTGAAGGCTTGTTCCATCTGAGCCCAAGTTGTGATGTTATCCCTAGGTAAACCCATGAACCAATGCAGAGCAACATCTTTAAGAGTGGATGGGAATAGTTTCAACTTCTACTCATCAGTGGTGTAATCATAAGTTCTGCATATGACAACAAACAAAAACAAGAAAGTGTCTGGATCTTCTAAGGTTAGGCCATGGAAATGAGGAAGAGTAGAGGGGCTTATGTTTTTCATCTTGGTATCCCCATTAGTTTCTTTGATGGGAAAGGCACCCTCAATTCTTTCTCTATCTCCTCTGTAATTTCTATTTTCAGCCATTAGGTCAGTTGGAATGGGTTCTCCTTCTTCTTCTCCCCCTCTAGGCTCTTCAAATATCTTTGGTTGTTCACCTAAGGGGTCCTCCAATTCACAACCACCTAAGAAGAGGGGAGGTTGGGTGTTTGAAGTGGTGGGGGTATTTGGTAGAAATTTTCCTAAGTTATCCCTATTCCTATGAGGCATGAAACAAGTGTTTTTGTTTTTTTTTGTGTTTTTTTCAAGATTTGAGACTTAATTTCAAAATTGAAATAAAAAATTGAATGAAAACTAATTACTTGAATGAAATCTCACTTGCAGAATGGAAAAGAAAGAAAACTAACTTACAATTACTTTTGCAAAAATGAAGCTAATAACAAAATGTGAGAGATAAGAAATTGAAGAAAGAAATAAGAAATCACATCCTGCTCAGACACCTCCTTGACAACGGCGCCAAAAAGTGATAAGCATCGGTATTGCAGTAAGAATGCTGCAATTCCTGGGGCTACCAACTTTATTTTGTCAACCCGGGGTTCGTACAAACTTGGAAGTGACAGTGCTGTATACGCAAGTAGATTTTATGGGTCTACTCTTTGTCAATGCTAAGCTGGCATAAACCACTTATGATTTTTCAATCCAGACTTCTATTGATTTAGAAGAAGCTTGATTACCAATGATAAAAAAAGGGAAATTTGCACTAAAGGAAATCTTGTCTACTGTAGTAAGGAAGAGACTGAAATCAAATGCTAAACACACCATTCATCTAACTAAATGCTAAGAGGATTTGCTTCAAAAGAATGCTAAGTTAACTCATGCAATCCTACTATCCTAGGCATGCAATTTGAAACATCCAAACATTCTACTAATGTGCAGGTAAAAGAACAAAATAACTCTTTTTTCCCTTTTTATCTTTTTTGTGTGAGAATGTGAATGTTAACTTCTCTTGGTGGTGTGGAAGGTGGATTAGGGATGGTGGTGAATGGTCAGATGGATTGGGAGGCAAGTAGGGGTCTTCTCCTATCTTCCTAGGGGCTTTTCCACATTTTGGCCTCAAAACAGGTCACTACAGGTCAACCTATAGGATGTCCTAATGCGTCCTACAGGATTTCCTAATGCTCCTACAGGGTCCCCTATTTTCCTACAGGATACAACCGAGAGAAAGAGGAGGGATTTGGAAGGTGATGTAAGGCTTAGGGAAGGTGAATGGTGGGTGAAATGAGGCAAGGGAGTGCATAGGACTCCTTCAGAGCTCAAAACAGAGTTGTGAGATGGTTGGATTTGCTTAACAAGCTTGAATAAGTATTCTTATGGAATGATGCATTTGGTGAGGGATTTAGTGAAAGAAAGTGATAACCATGGATGGATGAGGTTAGGATGGGGTTTCTGGTCATGAATCTCTCTGTACTATTGAAACTCCCACACTGCATCAATCACTGACATTTTATCCATGAATTATGTTAAATAAGAAAGCTTTTCAATTAACTAAGGAAAAACATAATTTTATTATATGGTTTCCTATGCATGGGAAATATTGCAAAATGATGTGAAACATTTATGAGATCTAATGCAAGGCTAAGGACATCAGAAATGGAAATTTTATCCTATTCATGAAAACTAGTAAAATGCTGGCCTAAGTAACAAAAAACCATAAATTCCATGAGAAATCAGAATTCTGTCTTTTTCGGGCTGCATAGGAGTTCTTTCCTCAAACCATGGTCCCTGAAGGGAGGAGTAAGGCCAGATCCACCCACTAATAGATTTTGGATATTCCTTTACCTTCTTAAGCTGCTGCTACAACAATGCACAAATGGAAGCAAACTAATCAAATCCACAACTACTTGCAATGAAATAATGTTAAAGACAATTCAATCATTAATATATTAAATCAACTAAGCATACGAATACAAGAAGAGGAGCCTTTTCTGCTAGTGTTGGGTCCTAACCCATGAGATTTAGCCCTCTGAGTCAACTCAGTGCTAGATCAAGGAAATGCTCATTCTCATTATCAAATTAGAAAATTACAGAACATTCCACAAGTCTTGAACTCGAAAAATGCTTGGTTCTTTTACATCAAAAATTCAAATCCTAATGAGGCTCTAGGCCTCCTTATTTATACAACTGAAGTCTCCAATGAATTCCTTACATCTAGGGAGGTTCGACTCCCAAAATCAAGATGAACTAGCTCTTTAATTGTCACTGGCTCAACTGCCTTTTAATCTTCATAACTTGGCTACTTGTAACTCCGAACTAGTGTGATTTGATGGAGGAATATTGGAATGAGTGAGGAGTAAATGAGGAGGATCTATCTCCTACAATCTCTCCTCCTTGTCTCATTCAAGTTTTTTCCCTTAATTAGCCAAATTTTCCATGATTTTCTCTCAAAAACCTGAAATCAATGCATATTAGTCCACTAGGCATAATATCTCACTTTTACTCATCTCAATAATAAAAATATAGTCAAAATATGTAAGAAATTATGACAAGAATTGATTTAAATAAGCTAGGAGGTGTATTAATGTCCATATAGTTACCCAATGATGAGGCTCATCAACCTCATGGAGGTTTTCATCCAGGCCTCTTATTGGTTTTTTTTGTTTTTTAAATGAAGTTTTCAAGAATGACGTGACTTGGAAGCTAGGAAACTTCCAATAATATTTATCTCCTTGCTAATGATGCTGATGAACTCTTCCTTGAACAAAGGTTTTTTGTAAGCCTTCAATCTATATCCATTGACAAGCAAGGGAATACCTTCCTCATCAATGGTCCTAATTTGAAGAACTCCATTATCATGGCACTTCTCTCCTAGGTATGGGCCTAACTACCTTGTCATTAATTCACCTTTGAATTCCTTGAACCTGGAGTCAAATAGTAGATCCCAATCTCCTTCTTGAAAAACCTTGTCCTTGATGTTCTTGTCATGCAAAACCTCCCTCTGTACTTGGATAAATTCAGTTAACACTCATTATTTTTCTCTAGAAGTTATTAGAAGAAGGAAAAGACCAAGGTAGCCACAAACCAATATTTTAGGCTTAGGCTCTAACCAACCTAAGTCCAAAGAGGGCTCTTTCTTTATAATTTAGCTTTGTTTTTATGGGATTTTAGGCTAGTTCTTCATGTTCGTTGGGGTTTTGGTTTTGAATTTAAGGTTGGGTGGTGGAATTCTTTGAGCAGATGGATAGAGCTATGTCTTCAAGCCATTGGGCTATGGGGTCAAAAATGAATAGCATAACTGGACCAGATCATTAAAGGGAATGTTCACAGGGAAGGCTAGCAAAGCAACATGCAAATCTTTAGGCCTAATGGGTGAAGTAATTCTAACCAGGGTGAAAGGGCACTTAAGAATCCTTGGACCGGGATCAAAATGAAAAACAAAGGATGATCATGAACAAAGGGAAATTAAGAATCCTTTGCTATAGATCAGAGGAGAAACTATGGAAGCTAAGGAGAAATTAAGAATTCCCTAGCTAAGATAGTTTTGGAGAAAACATTAAGAATGTAAAGTAGTCAAGATCAAGACAGAGTGCATTCAAGAAATTTCTGAAATATCATTCCATACTATACATTTATATTTTAAAGATACAAATAAGATTATGGAAAAAACATAAGGAAAGACAACATTGAACATGAGAGAATACTTATTTTCATTTCACTTTACACAAGAATCTTGTAAAATATCTGATCTTTATTCCTTGATCCAGCAAGCCAATCCAGTGATTGATACAATAGAATTTTGATTTGAGAGAAAAAGTCCATAGAAATGTCTTGGAATCCACCCTACATACTTCGAAATGTGAAGTATTTATACAAAAATATTTACAAAATATCTCAAAACAACTTGAGACTTAATCTAGGGAATAAGAATATCTTCTTGCACGAAGATAGATATAGATGTTAAACTGCTTCATGCTGTCCCTTTTATTGTGGTGTTGCTGGCTGTTTCTATTAAGTTGGAACCCTTTAAGCTGGTTGATATTTGTAGCAATTCTACATTGAAATCTTCTTTTCTTTCATCTTTCAACTGATACTCTTTGACCCTGCCGCTCTTCCTTTACTTGTTTCACTGGCTGCCTTCAGATTTACTGTGCAATAACTTTATGATGTAAATTTATCATAGTAAATATGTCATTTTTTCCCACCTTTCTACATCAGGTAACTTTATTTTACCATCCTCCTGTAGATTTCATCTGCCTCTGTGTATTTTGCAAAATTTGGTTTGGCGAGAAACAAATGTTTCACTTCATGCTCTATGAAAAACAAGTTCTCAAACGTATCATATAATACTTTGCCTATTGGCAAAGCTTTAATAGCAAAAGAGTTGGCTTGTTCCTTGGCCAATTTCCTGAGTCTATCACTATAGTCCAATTGGGTCATGAGCTTGTCATTGATGACCATAGGACATGGAAGACCTTTGTCCCTTAAAATCTGAAACTTAGCCATGAACCTGTCAATGGCTACCTACATGTTATGGCATTTCTCTTTTAAGTTATGGATGAGGTTTCTTTTGGAAAGAAAATTTCTAATTTCCAAAATGGATTCAATCCTATATTCTATGTTAAGCTCTTGGAGCTCATATCGGTTCTTGCTATTTAGGAAGTGGATGAGTTGATTTGCATCCTCTAGTTTATCTCCCAATTCTTCCTTCACTTTTTGGATAACTTTAGTGCCTATCTTCACTAATTCTGTCTGCTCAAATATAACCTGAATTGATGGCCAAATATCATTGACAAAGTTAATGATATTGGCCCAAAGAATTTCTTTGGTTTGTCCTAGAGGTTTCCATAATGTTAAATCCTTCTCCAGGATTTTGATTCTTTCACCCATTCTCCGGGCCTTTTGTGTTTCTTCTTTTTGCTAGATTTGGGCAAGTTTGTAGCCTATTTCCAAGCTTTCCACTTTCTCCTTTAATCTCTTTAGCTCTGTAGCCTGGATAGACATATCCTCCATGGCTTTCACAAGTTCTACTGCTTTATCTGTTGATGTACATGTTGATGCTGCCAATGTGGAAGGAACTATTGCAGATACTGTGGGGATGCCAATTCTAGAAGTTGTGGCCAGGTCACTTTGCTTCGACTGAATTAAAGTGTCCAACTCATTCTCTGTCTCCTTGAGTTGATCGTTTAGTTTCAGGACCAAGTCCATGAGCTTTTCATGTCCTTGCTGTGCTTCTAGGACTTCCTGTGTCTGTGGGTGATGTAACTAGGGTATCTTTAGATGCTTCTTGAGTGCAACAATGTCATCATTTTTCTTCTTAATTAGCTGCTCTGTAGCTTTTACATCTTTGGGATTGTGTCCCAATTCAATCACTAAGTCCTCTAAGGACTTGATTCTATTATCTTTAACATGTGAGGAGGCTTTCTCCAACTGAAATTGGGCTGATATATTGTTCAAGGAGTTCTGTAATTGGTGGGCGGAAATGGCCTTCCCTGTTAATGTGGAGTATATCATCTCCCCTATTTTCTTGTGTAGTTCAATCTAGTCAATGGGATGGATATCCCTTGCCAGTACTTCAAAGTCCACTTTCTTAAAATCTAATGCTGTCCTTGGCTGCTGAGTGGTTGGCTTGATGAAAGTCATCTGGATTTTCCTCTCTCTAACATCAAAGGCTGACATTAGTCTTGTTTGATTAGTGGGAGTCATCTTTAGATACTGTGCATATGTTTGGGCTTTAAGCCTCTCATTCCTAGCCTTGATCTCTTTGTATCTTTCCTTTATGTATTGATCTTTATCTGCTGGCATCCTGAAGGAATATACCTCAATACTTTGCTTCCTTTCCAACATCTGAGTTTGTGATGTGGAAGGCTCTGGCATGCCTCCAGGTGGAGTAGCTGGCCTGCTCCTATTTCCTTCTGCACTAGTAACTTCTGCTATTTCCTCTATGTATTCTTATTCAGGGAAATAATTCATTCTCTATCTTTTAGCTTGGCTGGTTTTTGCATAAGCTTGTGAAGTTTCTCTTGTTGAATTGGTGGCCCCTTCCCTATTTCTCTTTAGGTTTTTATCCTCATTTAGAGGAGCCTGTACAACTAGGGGGTGCTCATGGTTGTCTCTGGTCTGTCTGGTATGTCTGATTGCTCTGTTATGTCTGATTTTTCTGGTACCTCTAATGGTTCTATCCTGGTTGACTGATCTGGCCTATCTGATTGTTTTGGATTATCTGACTATTCTGGAACCTGCAGGAAAGAATCCTCATCAAGTTGGTTTTCCAGATCAATTAATGAGTTTTCCACAGCAACTTCCGTATTATCCCTATCCTCTAAAGTGTTTTCCACCCATTACAACTGGTTGTCATACTTTTCTATCTCAAGGATGCGGTGATGGATATAGGGGGCCATCTTGTTCTTTTTCCTTCTTTTGCAGATGAAGTCCAAAGGATCATATATGAAGCTCTATTTTAGTTTCAATCTTTGAAGGATTACGTTTGCTTCCTTCGCAGCTTCTTTGCTATTACAAATAAAGGGACCCAATTGGTATTTAATTTTGAGCTAGGCTTTCTTTTTTGGCTTTAACAAAGTTTACCTCATCTAAATTTATTATTTGCCTGTAGTACTCCAAGGAAAATAACCTCATTGGGAGGTATTTAGGAGTTTGTATGGGGCCAACTCACAACCATAAACCCTGATTTCAGTGTGGTTTTGGTACAAGTACCAATGTCCCACCTGATGATTGATGTTTAGATGAAGGACTCTCCTAATTTCAGGATTGATTCTTGGTGGAGGGGGTTCCAGTGAGCATGGTCATCACGAGGTGGAAGAAGGAATCAATGAATTCATTGTATGAATAGGGGGAGGGATGTTGATGAATCAGTGGGGTCTAGAAGATAACTGATCTTGGTTGGCCCTTGGTGTCCAATTTTTGCAAGGTAAGTGGGAATTTGTCGGACTAGTAATATAGGAAAAGGTGATACAAGACCGAGGAGTATTTGAAGACTCTCTCATTACTCATTCCAAGGAACTGTTCATGCATCCTGTCAGCTATGAACTAAGAATAGTCATATATGACAATAGGAGGCTGTCCTGGAGTGTATATTGACATGAAGGCTAGAATAATATCATCAATATATTCACTAGTGGTATAACCCAGGACCCTAGATATCATATCTACAATACTTCTACACCAAGGAGAAAATAAAGCTGCTACATATGGAGGGGGGTCTTTGGGGGTATAATTCTCTTCTAGGATGAAGGTTTGGATTATTTGGGCCAATCTTACAGGGCTAAGCTTGGGAAATAAGTCCAACAGGTCTCCAATGGAGAGGTGAGTCAAGTTTTGCCAACCTAGAGTTGTAACATCTCATTTATAGATTCAGTGGTGATAGTGAAAAGAATGGCCTGGTTAGGGGACATGACTGCTCTTTGACTGGGGACATAGGTGGCATGACAATAATGTACAATTTCTTGGAAAATGTGGACTCTAGGGAACTGGTACTTAGGCAAATTAAACTCCCACAGACCAATTTCATTAGCCTGGTTCAAGTATCTATCCCTACTTTGGCAGTGTACTTTGAGCAGGGAATCATGGACAGTGGTGTCCTTTATCTGGAAATCCCTATCAGCCAGGGGAAGGCGGTCCAAGTCTAAGTGGGGTGTAGAAATGGGTCTCACATCCATGGAAATTGGGGTAGCCATTTTAGTTCTTGTGGATTTGAGAATGGGGGTGGTAATTTGCAGTGTTTTTTAGGGCAATGATGTTTAACACATAGTGGGTTTAAGTCCTTGAGCTTCTTTGATTATTTTTATCTTTTAATTAAGAAAACTCATTAACTGGTTTTGAAATTGACAGAGTTTCTCGATGAATTGTGGCTTGAATACTTGGAATTGAGGTAAAATGGATCTGAATAGGGTGGCTGACAACTGCAAATGGTCGAAAAGGGGTTTGTGTAGGCTGCAAGGTTGTCTAAGTGTCTTTGGAGTGCAGCTGGGCTTGGGTTGACGGCTTCAAATGTTTGCAGATGATGTGCATGCACATAGAGGTTTTACCATTGAAATTTCAGAAAAAAATGTTTGGGGCTTTTGGCTTTTATGTGTGGAAAAATTAGTTTTGGCGGGTACGAGTGAACAGTGATGGTTTTGTTGCATAGCGGGCGGGCGGTAAATGGTTTCTATTGCACCGCTTACGGGCGCTTGGTAGTATTGGGGAGAGGCCACCTAATGCCACTCATCGGCGGACACGTAGCATCAGGGGCTGGTGGCAAAACCACTTTTTCGGGTGGATATAGTTTGGTAGATGGGTTGGCCTGATATGGATGAGGGTCATTGGATATGGGGGGAAGCGATCTCACAGTGATCGAGTAGGGAAACTACACGGAGGGTAGTGGGGGTCCCGACAGGCGATTAAGTGCAACAATATCGGGTCAATGACAGATTAAGGCAAGATTATGCCGTCGGGGTGATTAACGAAAGATTTAATCGGGGTTAACAATTAAGGGCGGAATTTTAATATTTTCGAGGGATAAGGGTTAGTGATATAGTTTATATTTAAACTAAGGGGTGGGGTTATTTTATATATAGGAGCTATATATATATGGGATAGTGGGTTTTATGAGAATTAATATATAAAGTTAATAATTAATATGAATGGGCGGACAAGGGACACAATACACTAAGCAAATGCTTTTTCATGATTTAAATGCTTCTCCCATATTAACATTAATACTTAGGGTAATGTGGTTTTGTGGGTTTTTTAGGAAAAATGGGTTTTCCATGGGGGTGATTACTTTCCCTAGGCAAATAGTGTTTTAACCTTAAGAAAAGGGGTTTTATTAGGAAAATAAGGGGGAATGGAGGGAGATGAATTTTGATGAGGGGAATTTAGTATTTGACATCCATAAATCATTGAGCCGAGGATCTGGTCCATCCAGAAGTTAGAGAAATGCTTTGAGCCTCTTTGACTTAAAGTTTTTTAAGTACTTTGAAGTTTATTTGTGGGAAATTAGTAAAGAAAAGGGGTAAAATGAATGGGGGAAGTTAATTAACTAACTTTGTGAATCATTTGCATGCTTGATTATTCATTGAAATCTGGAACTTTTATGATGAGAATGATAAACATGTTTTTGTCTAATCGATCATCATACTTTTGCAACCTTTCTTCTACTTACCCATCTACTCATCCTACCATTTTTACTTCTCTTTATTAGGGTGCATTTGAGCTAGCAAACCCTTATCAAACATTTTTATTTCTCTTCACAATAGTAAACTAACTAAATCTAACCTTCTTACATCCAAGGGCTCAGATTAAACAATTGAGCTCCTTTTATTTACTCTACCTATCTACTTATCTGCCAAGGTTACACTGTTTGGCCAGATTTTTATTCTCTATCTATAGACATGAAATTGAAAACATGAAATAGTCAAGTTTAAACATTTTGACCATCATGGATTATGGCAAGGATTACAAGCTGCAAACAATCATTTATTCAGCACAAAAAGTAAATAGTAGTGGCATTTTGGCTTGCTCACTTTCATGGTCTTTTTCCTTTTCTTCGGGTTCATATTTTTCATCTCTTTTGACCTTTTTATTCTTTTTGTCCTTTGATTATTATTTTAGGACATACCCTCTTTACATTTTTTAATCTATCAATATGGAAAACATTTGCGAAAAGCAAAGGTATGTACATATTACAAGTTTTAATCTTAGTCATTCAAAAATTATGACTTCTATTGTTATAGGAACCTAACATGTAGGAGTACCTGCATCCTGAATTCATCCAGACCATTCAGTTGGAGCAACCTTTCCTGCTATGCCTTTGTAACATCCAAATCCAACTGTTCTACCATTCTTAAGGTGTTGTAATCAATCTCAATGGAGAGCATAGCCTTCTTTCCATAGACCAAGTCATAAGGGGTGAAACCAGTAGTTGTCTTCTAGGTTGTATTATAGGCCCAAGTGGCCTCCACTTGTCTATCAACCCAATCTCTTCTATTGCTGCTCACAACCTTGGTGAGGATGCCTTCTAATGCTCTGTTGGTGACCTCTACTTGTTCATTGGCTTGAGGATGGTAGGAAGTAGATTTTCTGTGCTTTATCCCATGCTGCCTTAATGAATTTTTGATCAGATGTGATGTGAATTGATCTCCCTGATCAATGACTAGTTCTCTAGGGCACCCAACTTTGTAGAATACATTCTCCCTCAAGAAATCAACCACTTTCTCCTTTGTTTCTACCTTGACAACCTTGGTCTCAACCCACTTTGTCAAATAATCATTGCATACAATTATGTACCTCTTCTACTCTGATGGTGGATTAATTGGACCAATGAAATCCATGCCCCACTTCTCAAATGGCTCTAAATCCACCTGAGGTTGCAAGGGGATTTCATCCTTGGGAGTAGGTTTCCCCATCCCCTGGCACTGATCACATCGATTGGTGTATATTCTTGCATCTTGGTGGAGAGTGGGCTAGTAGTAGCCATCTTATAGTACCTTGAAAGTTGTCCTCTTGGCAGCAAAGTGAACTCCACAAGGCCCATCATGATAGGCTAAGAGGATGTGAAATACTTCCTCTTCCCTGACACAAATTCTCAAGATTTTATCTGGGTCTAGTTTGAAGAGATTGCCCCCAATCCAAGTGAATGGGGCGCTCTTCCTTACAATCATGTTCTTCTCGTTGGATGACGGATTTGGAGAGAACTTTACAACAACTAGGTAGTTTTCTATGTCAGCAAACCATGGAGAGAGAACTGAAATAGAAAATAAATTCTCATATGGCAACTGATCATTAACCATCCCTTCCTCACCTACAGGCAAAGCAAGTCTAGAAAAAAAATCCGCAACTACATTTTCTTTACCTGACTTATCAATGATGGTTATATCAGACTTCTGCAATAAAATGAACCATCTAATAATTCTAGCATTCACATCATGCTTATTCATTAAGTACTTGATAGCAACATGGTCAGTATGCACAAAGGTTTGATAACTAGTGATGTAGTGTCTAAATTTATTCAAGGAATTAATAACAACTAGGATTTCCTTCTCAGTCACAGTGTAATTCAGTTCCGCCTTAGACATATTTTTGCTAATGAAGTAAATGGAATAAGGCAACTTGTCATGTGTATATCCTAGAGTTGTTCCTACAACTTTTTCAGATGCATCAACATGGATGTGGGAAGGGAGAGCCCAATTTGGGCCTCGAAGTATGGGTGCAGTAGTCAACTTGTCCTTCAAGATTTCTAGGGCCTTTTGGAAACTATTTGACCAAAAAAATTCAGAGTCCTTGGCCAACAATCCATACAATGGTGAGGCTACTTTGCTAAAGTCTTTGATAAACCTCCTATAATATCCATCTAGGCCCAAGAAACTCCTGACATCCATATGATTTTGAGGAGTAGAGACCCTTTTTATGATGGAAATTTTATTTGGGTCCACTTGTATTACTTCCTGGGATATTAAATGACCCAAAACAGTCCTTGCATTCATCAAGAATTCACACTTCTCGGGACTAAGTGATATGTTCATTTAAATGCACTTCTTCAATACTTTCCCCAAGTTAAAGAGAGCCTCCAGGAAGTCACACCCATAGGGAGTGAAATCATCCATATATATTTCTACTGAGTCATGGAATAGCTCAGAAAATATGCTTAGAACTTCCCTTTGAAAAGTGGAAGGGGCATTACATAATCCAAAAGGAAGGACCCTATAAGAAAAGGTACCCCAAGAACAAGTGAAGGTGGTTTTATCTTGGTCCTTTGGGCTGATTTGGATTTGATTAGAACCACTAAATCTATCCAAGACAGAGAATAACTTCTTCCTTGTAAGACCATCCAAGACTTGATCAATGAAAGGTAGAGGAAAATTGCCTTTCTTAGTGGCTTTGTTTAGCTCTTTGTAATCCACATAGATCCTCCACTTCACATTCTTCTTTGGGACCCAAATTAGAAGGGACACCCACTCATCATTTGAGATGGGGTAAATGAACCCTGCATCCAACAACTTCTGCAATTATTCTTTGACTATGTCTTTGGGGGTTAGGCTCATTCTCCTATGAGGTTGGCACACTGGTTTGCAGCTTTCCTTTATGTAGATGTGGTGAGTACACACCGAAGGATGCACTCCCTTCATTTACTTATAGCTCCAGGAAAAGTCATCTAAGTGTTCTCTCAACATGTTACACAACTTCTCTTCTTGGTTGGCTGAGAGAGGGGTTGATACTCAAAGTCTTAGATGGACAAAATTCTATCATTTTGACATGTGCAACACTTGGAGTACACTAGGCAGCAATGAGTCCAAGATCTTCAGATTCCTTCACTAGCTCATTAGAGGCATGGTGTTGGGGGTTGGTTCTGGAGGATTTAATCAATCAGGTCATCTTCATCAGATTTCCCCCCACCTATAATAGAATCTAGGGTATATATTGGATATCATGTGGTATGATATACTTCATCTTCCTCCTCCTCTTCCAACCGTAAGGGTAAGTCATGCTCTAGGGATGGAGGAGCATGAGGGTATAAGACCAACCATTTAGACAAATGCCCATTCTTAATGGTCATGTTCCCAGCTCTGCAACTTATGTAAGCATCACTAGTGGCTAGCCATGGTTTTCCAAGGATGAGAGGATAACCATTGAATTTGGTCTTGGGCTGGAGAACTAAGAAGTCAATAGGATACTCCTAGGAATCAATAGAGACCATTACATCCTCAACAACTCCCCCAGGATCTACTATGGACTTGTGTGCAAGTTGCAATATTGTTCTGGTATTTCTTAAGGATCTTTGGAGATTTAGTTTGAGCATGGTCTCCTTATTCATCACATTGATGGCAACCCTAAGATCAATCAAGGTGTGAGGGAAAATGATGCCATTAATGTGCACATCCACGTCAAAACTTCCAAGTTCTAGATACTTTGGAGAAATCATTCTCCCCAACATTAGGTTAGACAACTGACCAATGGAATTAGTGGTATGAGTATCTTTGTTTATCCTCCTAGGATGTTTGAAGCATTTCTCCTTGATTAGCTTGTTGTAGATGGGTACATCCTTGATGGATTGGAGGAGTGGGATTTTAACACACAAGTTTTTTAGTTCTCCCAGAAGTTCAGTCTCTTCTAGGGTGTGCTAATTGGGATGGATCAACCTGTAAGGAAAAGGAGGTATATGGGCTTTAGGATCACTCTCTTCCTTTTCCTCTTCAATCTCCTCAGGTGGAGATGGAGGTTGGTTATCTGGGAGCACTCTTCTGGTCCTGAGGTTGATTTCTTGAATTTCCCCAACATAGGCTGGGTAAGATGTCTCTCCAACATAGACCTATTGTGTCTGTTTGTTGTTCAGGTTTAGATTTGGTTGATCAGGCATCTGAGGTTGCTTGGGCGGAGTAGGGTGAATTAGTTGTGGTTGATATGGAGGTGGAGGCAATAAAGCAGGAGGTTGGTTGAATTGAGGCCTCCAACCTTGTGATGGGGTATTCCACTGAGGATGTGGAGAAGCATATGGCTGAAATGGTTGATTGGAAAATTGGGGAGGATATTGAGGTGCATAAGACCAAGGAGAAGGTGTGGACCATGAAGGGTAAGCAAGAGAACACCACGAGGGTAGGGGTGCATTTTGATTGGGCTTGTAATATGAATAAGATGCATCTTTCATGCCCTATTGGTATGAGCGAGGTCCTTGAGTCCTCCTTTGATTGATATAACAAAGTTATTCAACCCCACCTTTAGCCCCTTGGTATACAACCTTTAATCCAGGTAGAGAAGGGCACTTATCTGTTGAATTGTTTGCCTCACAGACTGAGCAGAACTCTATAACATTTAGTGGACATTCATTTCTGGGGTGCCTCTTAGTGCATTTAGGGAAAAATATACCTAAGGATATCTTTGCTTCCTCTTATTTCCTCTTGATATACATAGTGTTTGTAGAGAAAAGGTGTGAAACATTTCACTTTTAAATTCCTCCAACATGTTTCCACTTTCACTCTTGATAGATGTGCTGGAGGAAGAGGAACTGGCCAAATCTTGACTAGCCCTACCCTTCTTTCTAGTATCCCTAGAATTGTTTTTGAACAATGCCTTGATATCATTATAGGGTAGTTGATAAATGTCCCCTCCAGACAACATGCTTAGGGTTTCTAGTATGTCCTCCTTAATTCCTCTAAGAAGGACTAACTTGAGTGATTCAGGATCAAGTGTGCATCTGGCCCTTTTGTAACTGAGTTGGAACCTTCCCTCATAATCCTCCAGGGATTCATTAGGTCTTAGAGTCATTCTAAATATTTTCTCTTTGGCGTCTTTGGACCTACAATAGTCCATGTACTTGTTTTTAAAGGATTGTTTCATTTGAGCTCAGGTAGTGATGCTATTACCAGTTAGACCCATGAACTAGCACAAGTCTACATCCTTAAGGGTGGATGGGAACAACAAACTCAAACAAGAAGGTATCAGGGTCCTATGAGGTTATGCCATGGAAGTGAGGAAGGTCAGAGGGACTTTTATTTTTCATCCTAGTATCTCCATTAGTCTCTCTAATGGGAAAATAACCCTCATTTATGTTTTCAGCCTCAATCCTATTTTCAACCATGGTGTAAGTGTGTGGAGTGGTCTCTTCTTCTTCTTTCCTAATAGGCTCTTTAAATATTTCAGGTTGTTCTCCTAAGGGGTCTTATAACTCTCTTGTAGTTAGAGAGGGAAGCATGCAGTGATTGAAGAAGAGGAAAGGTTGATTGTTTGATGATGTGGAGGTATTTGGCAAGAATCTCCCTAAAGTATCTCTACTCCTACGAGGCATGAAAGAAATATACTTTTTTCTTTTTTTTTATGAGTTTTTTGAAAACCAAATACAAGGTAGCGAGGAAAGCAAGAGTAACATCTATCCAACAAATCAAAAATAGAAAGAAAAATTAAAAATTACATCTACCTAGACATTTCCCTAGAAACGATGCCAAAAAGTGATGGGCCTCAGTATTGCAGCAAGACTATTGCAACTCTTAGGGCTACCAACTTTACTTTATCAATCCGGGTTTTCATAGAAACTTGGGGGTGATAGTGCTATTTACACAGTAGATGCATCATTCTACTCATGCTTCATCACACCTCAACTAAGTTAGTCACTCACCACATTGAAGGATTTTGACTGGAGAACATATAAACCTTGTGGTATTGTGATTTCCTTACAAGTAGAATTAGGGGGAAAAACTATATCCATAGAAGTGGAGATTATTGACACAACTCTCAATTATAATCTTCTATTGGGTTGTACATGGGTTTATGCCATGGCCGCAGTCGTTTTGACATATTTCCATATGATTGTCTTTCCTCAAAAGGGCAGGATATTGGCCATTGACCAAATCACCTTTTTTGCCTATGATTCTCATGTTATTGGAAGTGTCCTGCTTGTAGGGGAAACTCTGCATTCCTATTAGCATGTTGGGGTTGGATTGTTGAAGGATTCCTTGCTCATGAGAACCTTTTTGCTTCCACCTCCTCTTCTTCCTGAAAACTCATCTTTGGTTGCATACATCAATATGATATCATCTTCTACTTTCCATGCTGATCCATGGATCATACCAAATAAAACTAGCGTCCATAGTTTTGGTGACCGAATTCCGCTTAGCCCTATTGAACTAGATTATGAAGCTATATATTCAGAATGTGCGACACATATATTTTCTTCAATCAATAGGGATGATCAATAATTGGATTATGGCACGTCTCCTGATCCATCCTCTCGTGTATTATCTACCGATGAGAGCATCATGGAGTTCATGATGCTAGTCGATGCATCATGTGATGATCATCACCATTGTTCCTCCTTACCAGATTCCATCGAGGATAATCTCAGTGATGTGTATCTACCCAATTTTATCAAACCTTTTACAAGTTCTGTTTCTATACACAAAGTCAATTTTGAGAAGAATCTCTCAAATATTGAAGAGATGATACCTCTTGATATCTCTGTTAAATCGGGTATTGTTGAAAATCTACACATTGGTGAATCTTTCTCTCCATCTGAGATTGAGACTTATAAAGCCCAATTTCAGGAATTTTGTGATGAATTTGCTTGTACTTATGAAGAAATTCCAGGTATTGACCCAAATATCATGGTGCACGAGATTAAAATGTATCTTGATGCTAAACCAGTCCGACAATGCCTTCATCTGGTCTATGCAAAGAAGGTTGCAGGGATCAAGAGTGACGTTGAAAAACTCCTTCATGCTGGTTTCATCTACCTTGTTCCTCTCACCGATTGGGTGTCGAATATTGTTCCAGTCATGAAGAAATTGGGGACAATCCATGTATGCGTCGATTATCGGGATGTGAATCATGCTTGTCTAAAGGATAATTACTTGACCCTACTCATCAACCAGATTGTTGATGACTGGGGCAATTGTGAAATCTATTCGTTCATGGATGGTTTCTATGGATATAATCGAATCAACATTCTCCCAACGGATCAACCCAAGACTGCATTTATTTGTCCCTGGGGTACATTCGTCTACCGAAAATTCCCATTTTGTCTGACGAATGCTAGGGCCACATTTCAACGGGCAATGGATTATGCTTTTCATGATATTAAAAATATCTTGCAACCCTATTTGGATGATCTCCCAACTCATTCCAAGTATTGGATTGATCACCAAATGCATCTCAGGGCTATTTTCCTATGGTGCAAACAATATAATATTTGACTAAATCCACATAAATGTGTGTTCTGCATTAGTTCTGATTAGCTTCTTGGTTTTGTTGTTTCAAAACATGGAATTTTTATCAATCATCTAAAAGTACATGAAATCATCGACTTTCTTACACCTTCTTCACTTGTTCAGTTGCAACGACTTCAAGGGAAAGCTAACTTCTTGCGACGTTTCATCCTGAATTACACTAAGTTGACCAAAGGATTCACTCACCTACTTAAGAAAGTGGTTCCCTTCCATTGGGATAATGCAACTCAGAAAGCATTTGATACCATTAAAGATGTTCTGATTTGGGCATCTCTATTATATCCCCCTGATGACCAGCGCGACTACTTCCTATATCTCACTGTTGCCATTTCTACTATAGCATTGGTATTGGTCTAAGAAGACGATGTAGGAATAAAACTCCCCATTTATTATCTTAATCATAATCTCAATGACACCGAAATCAGGTATACCCATGTAGAAAAGTTGTCTTTGGCAGTTGTTCAAAGGTTTTGCCATTACATTTTGCTCTAGAAAACTACGATAGTTTCATATTGGAACCTTATGACATACATTTTGTCATGTCAATTGCTGGGGGGGAAATAATCTAAATGGATCGTTATCCTGCAAGAGTTTGACCTAGGATTCATCAAATCCAAGTCAAAGAAATCCTTAGTTTTCGTTGAGCTTATATGAGACCTTCCTTCCCTTGACTTCGAATTGAAATTTGACGATTCTATCCCTTACGAGTTGTTGTTTCTGATTTATTCATCTAACCCATGGCATGGAGACATTGTGGTTTATATCTAGACCTTGAATTTCTGGTCTGATACCTCTCGCTCTAAGCAACGACGTATTTGATACCAAGCTAAGAATTACAACATCATTGGCAACACTCTTTATAGACGCAGTATTGATATGATTTTACAAAGATGCCTCCTGCATGAGGAGGCCATGAAAGTCCTGAATGAATGCCACTTGGGGGCATGTGGCAGTCATTTATCTGGCTACACTATGTGTAGAAGATCTTACGTGCTAGTTACTTTTGGCCTACCATTTTTCGAGGTTGTATTCTCATTTTCTAGAAGTGTCATGCATGCCAAATTTATGATCGTAAGATCCGTGCTCCTCCTACTCCATTGAATCTCGTTATTGTCATTGGACTATTTGTGAAATGGGGTATCAAATTGATGACATGTATCCCTCACTCAATTGGGGGACATGGTTATATCATTTTTGTAGTAGATTATTTTAATAAGTTGGTCGACACGATGCCTACATTCAACAACACTGGCAAAACGATTGCATACTTCTTTTTCAATCACATCATCCAATAGTTTGGAGTGTCGCAAGCCATAGTTACGATCGTGAAAAGCATTTCCAGAATCATATGATGACCGAACTAACTGTTAATCTGGGACTTTCCCATGAAAGTTATACACCCTACTATCCTTAGGCTAATGGAGAAGTTGAGGCTATTAATAAAGTTCTTAAAACTATGCTTCAACGTATGGTAGTTGTCCATAAATTAGATTTCCATTTTCTCCTTTATGCTACCTTGTGGGAATACCAAACCTCAGTAAGGAATTATACCGTATTTACACCCTTTCAATTAGTTTATGGTCTGAAAGAAATCCTTCGAATCGAATGTGAGATTCCATCGCTGAAACTAGTTGTCAAACTTGTTCCTACCACTTCTGTAGAAGAGGAACATCATTTACATGCGACCTGATTAAATGAGACATGCAACAATGCCGCAAAAACTAATGAAGCTCATAAAATACATATCAAGGCGCAATACGACAAAAGTGTCAAGCCTCATGTATTCTCAGAAGGAGACCTTGTTCTTTTATATGATCAATAATTTGATAATTTAGGCTAAGGAAAGTTCCAGCTTATGTGATCAGGTCCATATATTGTCAAGTGTGTCCTTGCAAAATGGGCCTATGAGTTAGTCGATTTCAATGGGATTCCACTAGCGCATCCTAGAACTAGGTTGTACCTTAAAAAACACTATGCTTGATATCATGCATAGTAACATTATGTACATACTATCTATAGGTGTGTTGAGTATGTTTGTGATGTGTCTCTTTAGAGTTTCCTAAGGTTTTTGTTTATTCCTTTTATGTTTGGTTTGCAGATGTCGACATCCCTTGAACTGTATTTTGGTTATGCTGAATGGTGCTAGTCGTAGTACTCAGAACCTATCCTTTGTAGCATGGGATATCTTTGTTCCAAGTGGCAAGTTAGTGAGTCTACAAGGGATTTGTATTAGTCTCTCTACCAACAATATTGCTGTGTATAACGAAGTGGTCGAGTTACTATTTGATTCTATTTTACATGGTATTCACCATTTAGTTGTCAGACTTGACTCACAACTCGTGGTACTACAACTTTCTAATATTTATTCAGTTAGAATTCCTACCATATTGTGTATGTTTTTAAGGGCTCACCTTCTATACATACATTTCGATTTCATACAATATGAACAAATTTCTAGAAATATGAATACATTGACAGATGAGCTTGCTAATCATGTTTTAGATAAACATTTGCAATGAATGTAAAAAATTTCAATACACATCACATCATTGAAACTACAATAGGAACATTGAAACACTGAAGATATATATATAAAGTTTGGTTTTACAAAATTTGTGCCCGAGAAACATATGGCCACATGACCCATATACAAAACTACATGCAAATATATAAGTAGACTAATCAAAGTGCTCATGATAACAAGCCACTACATGAACTGTCTTGCGCATTAGTAGACCAATACAATTAGGCACTCTAATGGTGTGTTTCTAGTGTTGCAACGAAACCTGGTCGATCACAGTCTCATCTATCCTGTGAGTCAACCCCTCCATGTGACGCTCCACCTCAGTTAGGATCTTGGCTAAATTTAAATCCTGTAGCCCATCCCATCCTATCGTAGCAACCTGTCCTGGATCTAATGTTGCTTGTGGTTGTTCTCCTACATGATAGATATATGAAGCACCTATTGGTCGAACAGGCTCAATATCTACATGAAAAATCAATAGTTTAAGTCTCGAAAACATAAAAAAACAAAAAAAAATTTGTAAAACTTTCAAAGATTCAAATGGTCGAAATATTTTACCAATAACATCCCATTGCTCACCCTCAAGAAGCACAAGCTCAGGGTCATCGTGAAAATCCATCCATGCCTACAAATAATCATTGACCATAATGAACTCGTTGCGTAACCATCCAAAGAATACTGGTAAGAAGCTAATTGATGACGGACCTACATGTTGGGACATATGATTGATTTACCTCCTGATCTGTGGTACCCTCAGATCAACGAGCTCAAGCGTAATCAGTTGAACCTGAAGTAGCGAAATCCATTCTAGGGAAAAAAAGACTAAGATAGAATTGTATCCAAAGTTTTTCAACTTTCCCTCTATTGCTTTAGTAAGTTGTTCTTTCATATTTACTAATACTCCCTCACTCTAGTTGAAGACTGTTGGCTCTAAGCACTCCACACCATATTGCATGTATGATTTGTTGGCCACATGTAATATTAATCTACCCACCAATATGGAAATAATGAACAAGATTGTTCTTAAGGGAAAAATTGTTACATATTTTATCCTAATATTTTCATCTCTAGTTGGTTTAGATCAAGGTCTGGAGTAAGTAATGATAGTCTTTCACTGTTTCTCTACCCCTTCTCCCACCTAGGAGAGAGATGGTTGCACCTCTCCTGGATAAACTCGTCAGAAAATATATGTCATCTACTATGATTTCGAGAAGATGTTCTCCAAACCAGAATGCCTGTGCTTGCACATCCCACACATGAACAAGATATTCTAGTATCTCCATTTATTACCTCATACCAGGAAGCCAGAAGAATTTCACCAATCCATAATCCTTTAGTGCCTAGATGGTAGCAGGATCATTAGTTGCATTTAAATCCTATTCTTCATGTTCTCTTTCTCTCCAAATGAAAACCATTTTATGTTAATGAAGAATTGAAACATCAAATGGAGTATCATTAGGATCCTTTCCATGCAACATAACTCATAAAATTTGAAGGGCAACTGACAAATAAATTTGGGATTTGTGCCCAACTCACCCCCAAGGAAGGAGACAGAGCATTGCACCCCTGCCTACAGTGAATCTCGACTTAGGTGCAATGAGTTTTCAACTCCCTAGTCCTGAATTGGTCCAAGTGAATTTTTTTTGATCAAGTGCTCAAAATTATGCTCAAAAATCAAAGTGTCAGAATCTTGTCAAACTAAAATTCAAATCG
Organism: Pinus taeda; assembly: GCA_000404065.3. Classification (NCBI taxonomy): domain Eukaryota; kingdom Viridiplantae; phylum Streptophyta; class Pinopsida; order Pinales; family Pinaceae; genus Pinus; species Pinus taeda. The sequence continues at coordinate 64,239 of APFE030384780.1, forward strand.
AAGATCTTGTCATTTTGAATCCAATGGTGCCAATGACACTTAAATCCAAGTTCGTATGCAGAAGTTAGAGCAAGTCAAATTTCAAGTTTGACTTGTCTATATGGCATAATTGGATGACATGGAAAGTCCTTTAGCGAATGACGAGGCGCCAAGTGGTAGGCTGCCATTGGCTCTCACATATCACAAATCACAGGTGGTTTGGATTAAATAATTGACCACGATAGGTACGAGGTTGCGATTGCGATATCGCAATCACAACCTAGAGAAGGCATTACATAATCTGTCACTGGTCTCGCCGACATGCGATATGTGATATCACATGGATCGCATCACAAAATCACATCGTAGGAATCACCCTACCCATGCTGATAGAGAAATTCCGATGGAATGTTTGGGTCCCGGATGCGATATAATTATCAATTTTAATTTATAATGTCGTCGGGTCCACCGAAATTGCTATCGCAATATTGTTGCCGTATACATAAAATTTAAGCCTGCTAGTCCATGCCGATTGCGATTTCCGAACCCACAAGAAAGTATGGCTCCGATGACCGAAATGTGGCAACTTTGGCAGATTTTAGGTCGAATTTGATGGTTAGTGGTCGAAAAAGGGGAATTTGTTGAGCGAATTGTGGGAGAACCAGGAGAGGTCATAACTTCTCCAGTTCTTATCCAAATGGGAGGAAAAAAGAGGCTAGATATCCATTTTTTGAGTATTCTGAACTCATTGAGATAGGTTGTAGAGGCATCTAAGCATTGTAAACACACTTTTGTTGTAACTTGAGCATAATAGAGAGGCCCAAGCCATTGGAAGCTGGACCAAGAAGATGTAGCCCAGGAGGGGTGAACTCCTTTATCATGTACTTGCTGCGTGTTGTATTTGATGTTCTTTTATTTTTCTGTTGTTCAACATTTGTTTTATGTGAAATTGTTCATAACATTTATATAATAAAATCTCACGGGAATCAATTAATTAAGAAAAAGTATTGAATCCTTAAGCACTTGATAAGCAAATGATAAGAATCTTGGGTTTTATTCTGAATGGGGAATTATCATAACATTAATAATCTACTCCATTTTAGATCAAGTTGGTATCAGAGCATGGTTTTTGCTTTGTGAAAGAAGGATTTAATTGTTTGTAAGTTTATGTCATGCTTACAAGGTTAAAACTCAAAAGATGAGAAGGGAAGCTGGTTGGAAGCCCTGAAGTTGGGTCAAGTGAAAGAAGAGAAAGGTTGCCAAAGTCTTCTACACCAGTACATCCTCAAGTTGCAGAATTTGTAGTTGAGTTTTCAGAGACCATGTCTCATTAAAGAGAACCTACAAACATGACCGAAGATGAGAAGAACTTCAAAAAGATTTGCTTTGGTATGTTAGAGATGGTGAACGTCCTCTATGAAGAGAGGAATAATAGATTTCAAGGAGAAAGTTCCAAACCTCCCAAAGGAGAAGGTTCTTCAGGAGGAGGTAATGGGAATGGAGACAAGCCTCCACCCTCTCCACCATCTTCTTCATCTTCTACTTCACAAGCATCTTCACACTCTTCCACTAATACAACCCTTACTCATACTCATCATCATTCTGCAAAAGGAACTGGTAAATCACCTTTTTTAAAGCTTGATGTTAGATTCAAATTTCCTATGTACAATGGAGAAGTTAATGCAAAAAAGTTGGATAATTGGATTTTTCAGTTGGAGGTGTATTATAGAATTCAGAACCTTCAAGAGGATGATATCAAAATTCAATTGGCTTCATTGAGAATGGAGGGTGCAACACTCATTTGGTGGGAAGAAAGGACTCAAGATGAGATCAAACAACATGGGAAGATCTCTATTACTTGGTCTGCTTTCATTGCTGCTATAAAAAGACAACTACACCCTTTAGCCCATATGCAAAAAACTATCATGAATTGGAAAAATTTTAGACAATTAAAAGGTCAAAATGTGCAAGAGTATACTCAAGAGTTTAGGAGAAGAGCTCTTATGCTAGGAGTAGACTTACAGTCACAAGCTACCTTGCTAAAATACATAGAGGGTTGCATAATTATCTTCGACACACCATTCTTATGTTTAGTCCCACGAATCTTGATGAGGTATGTGTTCAAGTTACACACCTCAAAGCAAGAGGGAAAAATGTACAATAAGAAGGTAATAAGAAGCAATTCTAGAGTGGTGAAAAAGGGAAGAAATTTAAAGGAAAGAAGAAGAAAAATGATTCTGTTAGGAAGAAGGGGAGAAACCCTTGTGCAAGAATTGTTCCAAGGAGGGTCATGATGAAGCTCATTGCTGGAAGCTTCATCCTAAATTAAGGCCAAATAAATACAACAATAAAGGGAAACAAAGGACAAACTTTGTTGTACAACAAGACTTGGGTTTCGACTCAGGTGATGAATCAAAATTGTAGCCACATTCACTAAGGGAAAAGTTGTGGAAAAAACAAGAAAAGAGGAAGTTGTGGCAAGCACCAATGCAACAAATAACTCCAACAATGCTTCAAATGCGGAAAATAGAATAGAGTTGTTCCATATCCGAGTTATTTCCAAACACACAAAAATTGATACATTGTTTGACAATGGATCTCAAGCAAATTTAATCTTTGTAGATTTGGTCAAAAACTTAAATCTAGAAATTGTGCCTCATCATAAACAATATCTGTTGGGATGGATAACCAAGGATGCCAATTTGCAGGTAACACGGAAATGCATTTTCAGGTTTGCAATCACTGCTAATTTTGTTGATGAAGTCAAATTAGACGTTGTACCACTAGACATTTCTAGAATTGTGTTGGGAAGCCCATATTCGTATGATAGGAAGGCTGTTTTCCAAAGATTTGAGAACATATACCATTTTTTCAAAGATGGCGTGGAGTATATTGTGAGAGCCCATTGCAGAAAGCTTAATTTTTCATTAGAAAGCGCAAGGAAAATGAAAAGGTTGGTCAATTCCAACAAGAGTCTCGTGCTCCTTATGATAAAGCAGAAGAATGACATGGAGCAGGAATCCTTTACAGGTTGTGATGTAAAGTTGAAAGCTGAACTAGGTGATGTGGTCAATTAATATGGAGACATGTTCCAAGAACTAAAAGTATTGCCACCAAAAAGGGGAATTCAACCTGAAATACAGCTACAACAAGACTATCCACTCTCGAACATTGCTATGTATCAAATGTAAATTTTGGAAAGTTTAGAAATTAAAAAAAAAGTCCAGGAATTGTTAGATAAAGGAATAATTTGTCCCTCTACTTCGCCACGTGGTTCACCAATTGTTTTGGTACCTAAGAAAGATGGAACCTGGCACATGTGTGTAGATTATCGAGCTTTGAATAAAATTATCATAAAGAATTGATGCCCACTGCCCATGATACATGATTTGCTAGATCAATTGAAGAATGAAAAATATTTCACTAAATTAGACTTAAGAAGTGGATATCATCAAATTATAATAGCTGAGGAGGATATTTGGAAGATTGCTTTTAAAACTAAACAGGGATTGCTTGAGTGACTGGTTATGCCTTTCGGTCTTTGTAACGTTGCAACTACATTCATGAGAGTTATGAATGATGTGTTTTAAGATCCTTTCTTGATGTGTTTGTATTGTCTATTTAGATGATATTTTGATACTCAAAAAATCACGAGAAGAGCATGTCAAGCATGTCAAGCATGTGAGGAAAGTGTTGGATGTCTTAAAAAAAGAATAGTTATTTCTGAATATGTCTAATTGTGAATTCGGGAAAACTTCCTTAGTGTATTTGAGCCATATAGTTGGAGGAGATGAGCTGAAGATTGACCCCTCTAAAGTTGCGGTCATTGTGAATTGGCCAATTCCCAAATCAGTTACAGAAGTAAGGAGTTTTCTGGAAGCAACACAGTACTGGAGGAAGTTCATTGCCAATTTCTCTTCCATAGCAGCTCCACTACATGCTTTGACTAGTGTGAAGGTTGTCTTCCAGTGGGGAGGAAAACAACAAAAAACATTCGATGATTTAAAACAAAAGATCAGTTCATCCCCAATTTTAGCATTACCAGATTTGAAACAACCATTTGAAATACAAACAGATGCAATTGACTACGCCATAGGTGCAGTTCTTTTACAGTATGGTAAGCCCATTTCATTTCATTCTGAAACTTTTAATGGTGTTGTAATTAATTATCCTACGTATGATAAAGAGATTTACACATTGGTTAAAAGTGTGAAGAAATGGAAGCATTACTTGATGGGAAAATAAACCATTATTCACACCAATCATCAACCTTTGCAATATCTGCAATCTCAAACAGAGTTGCAACAATCAAGGAACTTTTGTTGGATGATATTTTTACAACAATTCCACTTGGTAATCAGGTATAAGAAAGGTATTTATAACATAGTTACTAATATGCTTTCTAGAGCGATTGTTAATGCAACCATTTTACTCAAGAATTATTCTATTTTGCCTGAAAGTTATGTTGAGCAATATGCACATGATGCTGAATTTCAAGAGGTATATTTAAACTTGAGTCAAGGCCACCAAGTTGAGGAATTAGACTACCATGTTCATGATAATCTGTTGTATCATTTGGGAAAACTTTGTGTTCCACAAGGAGAGAGAGTAAATGTAACAAGGGAAGCGCACACTTTTCTTATTGCTAGACATTTTGGTGTAAGTAAAACAATGGCAAATCTTCATAGATATTCTTATTCGCCTAATATGCTTGAAAGTGTGTCACGTTTTATTAGAGTTTGTTCATTGTGTGCAGTCAATAAGCCTAATAATAGGAAGCTAGGATTGTACACACCACTTCCAGCACCTTCACGTCCATGGGAGAGTGTTTCTATGGATTTTGTAGGAGGTATTACTTTATCAAGAAACGGTCATGATTATTTGTACGTATTTGTGGATAGGTTCAACAATATGTACATATTAATGCCTTGTAAAAAACAAATTACAGCTGAACAAACAACTCAACCTTTCTTTCAAAATGTATGGGTTCACTTTGGGTTACCTACTTCTATTGTAAGTGATTGTGATTCCCGATTTGTTGGGAATTTTTGGTCGAGTTTATGGAACTTGATAGACACCAAGTTGAAGAAAATTACAACCTTCCATCCGTAAACAGATGGTCAAACTGAAGCAGTTAACAAGACAATTATTTATTTGCTAAGAGGATATTTCAGCAAACATCCTAAGTTGTGGGATGAACAATTACATTATATTCAACATGCTTACAACCGAGGAAAACAATCTTCCACTCTAACTTCACCTTTTGAGGCATGTCTTGGTTATTTTCCTAAATCAACTTTGGATTTCATGTTTGAGAAAGATGTAGTTGCAGATGGACATAGCAACATAGACAGAGCAAATAAATTCATTGAGAAAATTTAGTTGATTCACCAAACAGTCAAGAACAACTAGAAAAGAGTCAAGGTAAGTATAAGGCAAGGCATGATAAGCATATTGTGGATCATCAATTTCAAATAGGTGATGAAGTTTGGCTTTATATTACCAAGGAAAGGATTCAAGGTGAAGGTCAAACGCTGAAACCAATCCATTATGGTCCATTTAAAATTATGGAAAAGATTGGTAATAATGTTTTCAAGCTTGATTTTCCTTCATATATGCAAATTTATTCTGCTGTTAATTTTGAAAATTTGAGATTGTGTGAGCCTCCTTTGATTGAAGATCAAGGAGAAAGTGTTCAAATTCCATCAATTGAAGATTTTTCTCCAGAATTCCTTGATGTGCTTCAACAAGACACTATACTTGACAAAAGAACAATGACAACAAAAAGGTGGAATATTGATTATCTTAGAGTGGGTCTCAAAGGTACAAATCCAACAAAGGAGAAATGGATTGAAGAGGGGAAGGTGAGGGAACAACATGGGAATAATACCCTCATATGTTCAATAACTCTTTTGGGGTCCAAAAGGATTCCAGTGGGGAGGAGTGATCAGGTGCTCAAAATTATGCTAAAAAATCAAAGTGTGAAAATATTTTCAAACTCAGATTCAGATCGAAGAGCTCACCATTCTGAATTCAACGGTGCAAATGAAACTTGAATCCAAGTTCATATGTAGAAGTTAGAGTAAGTCAAAGTTCATCTTTAACTTGTCTACATGGCAGATTTGGATGACGTGGAAAGTCCTTCAACGAATGAGGAGGCGCCAAGTGGCAGGTCATCATTGGCCCTCGCATATCACAAATCCCAGGTTGTAAGTGGTTCGGGTTAAATAATCGGCCCCGACAGGTACCAGGTTGTGATTGCGATATCGCAATCGCAAATCACAATCACAACCTAGAGAAGGCATTACCAAATCTGCCCCTGGTCCTATCGAGATGCGATATGCGATATCACATGGATCACATCGCAGGAATCACCCTACCCATGCTGATAGAGAAATGCTGTTGGAATGTTTGGGTCCTGGATGCGATATAATTATCAGTTTTAATTTGCAATGCCATTGAGTCCACTGAAATCACTATCAAAATATTGTTTCTGCGTACATAAAACTTAAGCCCGCTAGTCCATGCTAATTGCGATTTCTGAACCCATCAGGAAGTATGGCTTTGGTGACTGAAATGTGGCAAATTTGATATATTTTAGGCCGAATTTGATGGTTAGTGGCCAGAAAAGTGGAATTTGTTGAGTGACTTGTGGGAGAACTGGGAGAGTTCATAACTTCTCCAGTTATTATCCAAATGGAAGGAAAAAAGAGGCTAGATAACCATTTTTTGAGTATTATTAACTCATTGAGACAGGTTGTAGAGGCATTTGATCATTGTAAACACAATTTTGTTGTAACTTGAGCATAATAGAGAGGCCCAAGCCATTGGAAGCTGGACCAAGGAGATGTAGCCTAGGAGGGGTGAACTCCTTTATCATGTGCGTGTTGTGTGTTGTATTTTGATGTTCTTTGTTGTTATTTTGTTGCTGTTTAGCATCTTTTATGTGAAATTGTTCATAACATATACATAAGAAAATCTCATGGGAATGAGTTAATTAAGCAAAAGTATTGAATCCTTAAGCACTTGATAAGAAAACGATAAGCATCTTGGATTTTATTCTAAATGGGGAATTAGCACAAAATTACTAATATGCTCCATTTCATATCATATTTAGAACTCCAGGGCCTTTAAAAATACCAAAAACTTGCATGAAATCATAAAATGGGACCATGAATTGAAAGAGAAAGGTCTTAACTCCTACCCAGAAGTGACGACACCTAAAACGATCCACTGGATTGAGCACAATTAGCTGTAGAAGGTTGAAGACAAAAAATACTCAAAACTCTCACCGTCAAAGGTAAATGTGAAATGGTAAATATGAATAGTCATTGTTGATATTTATATTATTTTATTCGTATTTAATGTTTTGACTTAGTAACAACCTATTTTTACCATGAAATAGGTATGTTTAATCCTTTTGTGATGTTATGAGCAGGTCAACAACTATTTAACGAATTTTTCCATGTTTGGAACAAATCATTTTGATCGAGTATACTTTTATCACTTTTTCGGACTCCGTAAAATTACGAAAAAGGAACCACCTGGATTCCTCTTTTATCTCTTTTCAGACTCCCAAAATATGAAAATATTTTCAAGCACCTGTCTTTTCAAACTCGTAAAGGTAAAGGAAAAGATGTCTACTTAGTATAAGTTTAACCGTTTTCTGGATTGAGATAGACTAACTATGAAAAATGAATGCCTTAGTCGAACATGACTAAGAGGTTCTCTTGGGTATTATTTTTTTCCTTTTCAGACCTAAGAGACTATCTACGAAAAGGAACATCTGGAATTTTCTTTTCCACTTTTTTTTCAAAATCTCTAAACGTGAAAAAGATTTGGAACTATACCTTTGTTGGAATCGTTAAAACATCAAACAACGATGGACTCGTTGTTCCTGACAAGAAAAAACCACTCCTTCTCTAGGTTCGTTAAATATTCCCAAAGGTATTCATCCAAAGGATGAACTTACATATCAAGCATATGTTATCCTCCTCAAGCTTGTTAAAAAATGAAGAGGTACTGACCAACATGGTTGGGGAAATTGGGAAAACATGTTACTCCATTTTGATCATGGCAACGAGTCACTCTCGAACACGACACTCTTCCGCTTCATCCCCATGGTTGTTGGATTGGGAAATCTACTTGTCTTTTGGTTTATCATAATGTTTTAAAGCCTCTGCTTTTGGTTTTCAGTCAATGCTGCCAACTCCATTTTAGTGTTTCCGCTATGTTCAAGAGAAGTCATTTAGTTAATATATGCTACAATACTCTTAAGCTTTCATTCCATGTGTGCCTTTCTTGATCTAGTCTTGTATCAACATCATTCTGATCATTTTGCCTTGAATCATCATACCCATTTTGTGTCTTTGATGATGGATAAATCAAGGCCCTCCTTCGACGAGTCACTTTCTGTCGACATCAACTCATTATCTAGGAAGTTTACTTAGAAACACCCCCTGGTACCTTGGTGCTTGCATACATCAATGGAAAATTTCCTCGCTCTTGGCAACATGTTTTCATCATTGGTCTTTGACCAAAAGATTCTGTGTGGTGTTTGACATCAACTCATTTATTCACACCATACATATTGTACTAGAGTATCTTGAAAGCCATTAACATTATCAGTGAATTCTCTCATGTCTGTTAATGACTTACATCATTGGATGCTAACTAGATGGTGTCTACCATGTTCGACTCTAACTCATTGATTAACATGATTAGACTCGTATATTGGTTGCTCATGTGAACAAGATAGATGACCCCATATCTAGTTTCATCCATCCAGGCTGCAATTTCAAGAGTAATACAAGATCACAATGTATGATGGCTATGATCATACAAACATTCATCTAGTCATGGGTCCACCATCAATCATTCGTGGACGTGTCTTTTGATGATTGTGCATGTAATGTTAGCTTATGTGTTGAGTATGGGTATGCCTCCCTCAACAAAGATATCATGATGTAAATGTATTGTAACAAATGATGATCTCACCAGTTGTTCTTGATCCCGACTTGTCACAAGGTAAAACACTTCAGTCATCAACTATCATTCATGACTTTGTGCTTTAGGGGGGAAATTTGTTAGAGGCCATTTTGTCACATTTGGTCAATAGGCCTTCAACTAGATCAATTAACATCCTTTGACCTCCTTCTCATCATCATAGCACAAAGCCCTAAGCATGACTCATTCTTATCCTAGAGTTTCTACCTAAAATCACCTTGTTTTAGTCATTTTAATGACCAACACTCCCCGACCTCCTATTGGAAAACATTGAAAACCAGTTTTCTTCACTATGGATTGTGTTGATCACCTACAAGTTGCTCCAATATGCACCTGTGTTGGTTCTAGAAATTCGGGAAAAAAAGAGAGAATCCCAAAGCCTCTTCTTCGAGAGGCTTCCTGGATTTGTTGTAACCATTTAGCTCAAATAAAAGTGTTGAATCCTATTCTATCCTACCTTGGATTTTTCATCCCTTTTCCTTTGATCTCATCCTCCCATCAAGAGTGGATTTCAAGATCTAATTGGTAAAAGGATAATAATTCATGAACTACCTCCTTCACCTATATATTTATTGTCATCCATCGGTAAGGGGTTGGATTTTGGAGAGTGATTCTACTCTTATGCTCATGATGTGAGAGATATTTTCCTATGCATTAGGGTGATTAGAGGTTCACTTTGTGACAAGGAAATGACAAGTCAACTTGGAGGAGCTCTTTTATAGGATCAACACCTCTTTTTGGTTGTAACTCACTCCATTTATATTAATTCAAAGAGTTATTTGTTTCCTATATATGATGTTATGGTTTCATATAGTTCAATACCATCTTAATCTATTGAATAAAGTGATTAGATGATGATACATAGATTCCATGGATTGTTGGCTTGTGTTATCTGATTATGTAGGTTCTAATAGTAGCATTTGGAGCAATGATTGGAGCATTCAAGCCAAAGAAGGAGCGAAGCATACGGCATATTCAAGGTAGGATTCATCCCGTTATCTCTTTACTTTAAGAAAAACAATAGTGCCTTTTTCTTTTTATTATTTAAGGTCAGTCCACCAAGTCTAGGGAAGATACTTCTGTCTGCAGTCTTAGATTCCGCATAACACACACTTAAACTTGTATATAGCAAGATTTGACAGAGAACTTAGTTACTTGCGAAGAGGGATGCTCAAAGAATGAATGACTGTGGATGCCATGTAGACATTTGAGTTAAATGAAATTGAATTAATTCATTATGAAATTTTAATCAATTCTTTTAATCTATGAGGTTATGATGTGTGCAGTTTTGGAGAAACAAGACCTTGTCAATAGATCATTAGATGTGTATGATCTCACAATCACTACAATGAGGAAAAGACCAGGGCGTATAGTGCTAACTTTTGGAATAAATCAAGTTGTGGAGTCCTGATTCTACTAGGACGCCGAGTCCTAGATACAAGGAAAGGGCATGAATTCCGAAATGAGTTGGGAGAAGTGCATAATAGGGGTGCAAAATGTTGAAGGAAATGTAATTAGGTTTGGTCTTCATAAATTTACTTTTGATATTTGTATTTATTCAAGAAATGAAATATTATTTTTATAATATATGTCAATGAGTTTCTTGCTCATTGAAATAGGTCTAGCGCTATTTAAGGTGCCATAGGTGAGTAAAATAGTCAAAATAATAAGTTGAAGACCTTAAGGGCATGTTATACCTTGTATGTATATGTATTATGGTCAAGAGAATACCTCTAAGAAAATTCACAAGCATCCTCCAAGCTATGAAATCCTAAAAAGAATAAATCCAAAGCATAAGAGCATTCCTCAAAGTTAGCCTACAATCAGTTGACTAGTTGGCCTAAATGGAGGGACAATCCTCTATTTATAAAGACGGTCCGCTCCAATACAACACATTTATTCAAGCTCTAAAATCAGTGAAGAGATAAACTGAGAAAGGAAGTTAAAAGATAATTCTATAGGGTCTCCAAGGGCAGCGAGGAAGAAGGGTATACAACCAAAGTTAAGGAGACTGTTTCTCGGGCAGCTAAAGCCACATGTGTGAGGATAAGGTAGGCTTCTTGCGGTTATGACAACAATCACTAAAAACTCACCATATCTCATTGTTTAGGGTTCAAACCAAGCCTACAATGCAACTATCTCAAGCAAAGGATCAAGGAAGAAAAGCGAAGGTAAGAGGGATGTTCTAAGGCCCATTACAGTCACACGTGCGAGGGAAAAGAAGGCTGCCTCCACTGTCATAACAACTCTTCCATTACATTCATACAAGAAAATTTATTAGTGAAGAGAAGAAAGTAACCATCATAGGAAAATGGTATCATCAAAGGTTTCTACTCTAGAGCAAGTGCAACAAGGTTTACTAACAATTTGAAAGAAGAACAAAGTACAGGAAGAAGGAGAATGAAGTGTGGGGAACAAAGTGCCGAAAGAAGGAAATGTTAGGGAACAAAGTACAGAAAGGGGAAAGGGCCTGACCTGCACTTGGAGGCTCTCTTTTTCAGGGGTTTAGGGTTTGGCATTGATCAATAGAAGCTTTAATAAGAGAAATTCACTAAAGGGTTTTCTTCTTAAGAGAAGAGAGGATTTGGCCCTGGCAGAGAGCCAACATCTTGTGTTTTATGTTTTGGTAGCAGCTTGATGAAGTACACACATATGCACTAGTAATAATAAGAAAAATAATAAGCTAATAAGGGAAAGTAAAAATACTCCACAAATTGTGATTAAGTAACGAAGAATCACACTACACTACTTTGCCCTAAATTCTTCAACATGGTATCAAAGCGAAGGTGACATAGCAAGGAAAGGGAAACTCAAGAACACTCAACAAGGAGAAGCATCTACAAAGTTGAAGCATCAAGTCTAGAAGTCTCAATCACTTCAAGGACAAGAAGGATCTACAATCCATCATTCATCAAGCATGTCTACAAATCTAGAAGAAGAGCCTTACATAAAGGCACCTACAAAGAAGAGCAGATTGAAGCAAGACCTACTTCAAGCAACAAGTCATCAAGAAAATCTCATCATTAAGAAAGTCCACTTGGAGAAGGAAACTTGAATAACATCAAGATCCAAGGAAGGCAAGCTATCAAGTCTTCAAGGATGAAGCAAATCCACTACATCTCAAAATACATCAAGTAAGTACATGTCCCCTTTTGAATATACATCAATGTCTTTTTTCAAGGAAAGCAATAAATTGGTAAGCACTAATAACTTTCTTGCATGGAAGAAGAGGAATGACCTACTTCTCAAGGAGAATGAACTCCTATAACATGTCAAAGAGAATATCACTATCCCTGCTAAGGAAAAAACTCAAGCCTTAGCCAAGTACAATAAGGATGAGACAAGAGCTCAAAGGATTCTGATAGAATCAATCAAAGACTCTCTCATTCCCTATGTCTCCAAATTTGAGAGATCGAAAGAAATTTATGACAGACTAGTAGAGCTATTCTCGGTATCCACAACCAGAGAAGTAATATCTCTGAGGAATCAATTGTACAAGATTAAGATAAAAAAGGAAGAAATAGCTCCCTACTTCATGAAAATCTCTAAAATGAGAGATCAACTTCAAAATCTTGGGGAAGTCATGTCTAATAGAGAGATGACAGTGGTAGTACTCAATGCTCTACCTGAGGATTGGGGCAACTTCACATCAACCATATATGCCAAGAAGGAAGCAACCACTCTCAGTGAAATGTGGTCTCTATGCAAGACAAAGGAAACTAGACTTAAAGCAAAAGAAGATGTGGGATCAAAGGAGCAAGCATTTGCTACCATGGCCAAGAGAAAGGGTAAATTTGGTAAATTTGGTCCACGAAGAAAAAACAACAAAGACATGTCCAAAATCCAATGTTTTGGATCCCAAGAATATGGACACTACAAAAGGAATTGTCATAAGCTAAATAACGACAGCAAAAACAAAATAAAGAGGGAAGAAGCTCACATAACTCAAGAAGTGAAAGAAGAAGGAAAGAAGCAAGAGAAGGAAGATCCTCCGGATCTCTACTATGACTAGATCAAACTATTTACTTCTAGACTTCTTTCAAATTTTTGAGTAGTATAGGAGCATGTAGGAATAGAATAAAATTGCATAGCTAGAAACATCCTCTAGAAGCATGATGTACATAGAGTTCTAGATACTCATGAAGATTTAGCATTTATGATAAGAAAAAAAATGCATGAGTATAAATATCTTCTAGAATATAGGAACATCGCATATATAGCTCAATATATTAATGTAGAATAAGCATACCTAATATAGGACCTCATCCACGATGAAAGGAAAATTGATCATGATTAAGAATCTTAGAAGACCTCCATCATCAAAAAGAAAAGAAACATTTGCATGGAAAGGATATTTAAGATCCTATGATGAAATCTTCAAAAGAAGGGTCACGGACCAAAGAAAATGTCTCATTGGGAATCCCATTCATGGGATTAAATAAAAGGATGATATGCAGGCAAGCTAAGATGAAGCAAGAAGGGCCACACCAAGGGAAACCAAATGAAGCTAAGATGATCAACGGAGAATCAAGATGAGGTATGTATGCATCATCGGTTTAATCATGTTATCATTTGTATATTATTGAGTCATGAGAATATTTCTATAACATGATAAAGTATGAAATAATCTCTTTCACGATAGACATGCTTGAAGGCATGCACTACATTGCAACGAAGGTCAACAAAATAATATGCTCACATAAGGAGCATAAGATTGCTGACTAAGAAGCAAGAAGAAATGCTGACAAGTCTAGATTTCAAGCAATGAAGGAATTTTCTCACAAGAAGCATTAGATGGTTGACCTATCTATCTGAGAAGAAGAAAATGAAGAAAGAGATCAAGCATGTGATGAACACTGTGATCACTGAGAATCACTATCTAACAAATTGCTTTGAAGATATCTCCTGAAAGAAGGCAGGACAACTTTGACAAAAAAAGAAAGGAACCTGGACACCTATGAAGGCCTTGGAGATATGAATGATGAAGATAAATGATTCCACTCTACAAATATCTTGTGATGAATAAGCCATCTAACAAAATAAAAAGCAACGTTGAAGCAATATTAGGATGAAGTCATACTGGGTTACTAGGTCAAAGCATGTAAACAATCAAGTGCAACAAAGCATCCATGAGAAAAATATTCCGAAGCATGGACAAAATGAAAAAGGAGTAGCCAATATGACAAGAAAAACCTGATGTATGACATGAAAGCCACTTTCGACGAAGGAAGCAATGACATGAAAAAACATGGAGGAAAGTGATTGATGGATGGTGCCCTACCTAGAAGAAGTTCGAACAAAGACTTCATGATATCAAGAAAGGAAGGAGATCAAGTCACTGAAGGACCCATGAATAAGAAGCTACTGATGAAGGAAAGAGTCCCCAGTTAAGAGGGAGCTCTGATAAGTCCCTGATCAAGAAGGAGTTTTGAATCACCTCTAATTGTAAAGGGGTGACAATTATGTTTTTCCATTTCATGGGTCATGCACTAGACCAGGACTAACAACCGTAAGTCTAGATGAAGGCCATGAATGGAAATGTAGACACAAGATATACACTTCATTCTTGTCTTCAATTAGGAAGAAAAATGGGAGGATTGGGTAATCATCTGGCATCCGATACTCTTTGAGGATGTGTAGGGCATCCAAGACAAGAGTAGGCAAGAGGACTGATATTCTTTAAGGGTTGGGAACCCAAGATAAGAATAGTCCTAGAAGGTCATACTCAATGAACACCCGGCTGGGTATGTACCTTGAGAGACAATGATTAAGGTGTCTATAAATCATTGGTCTCACCAGCATTGTAGCTCATGATCTCATGATGAGATGAAGTTGTTAGTCAAGGCCTTGCATTATGACAATGTTGATGAATATGATGCTATAACAGATGGATTGCAAATTCGGTTTCTCTTATGTGAATTCTTCAAGATTGATAATAGCCAAACACATTGTAATGTTGTATGAATACCTCCCTAGTTAAGAGGGAGTGTTGAAGAAAATGTAAATAGGTTCAGTCTTCATAAATGTACTTTTTATATTTGTATTTATTCAAGAAAATATTTTTTTTTTAGAATATATGTCAATGAGTTTCTTGCTCATTGAAATAGGTTTAACACTATTTAAAGTGCTATAGGTGAGTCAAATACTCAAAAGAATAAGTTGAATACCTTAAGGGCATGTTATACATTGTACGTATATGTATTATGATCAATAGAATACCTCCAAGAAAACTCACAAGTATCCTCCAAGCTACGACATCCTAAAAAGAAGAAATCTGGAGCATAAGTGAAGTCCTCAAAGTCGACCTTCTAGTTAGCCTAAATGGAGGGACAATCCTCTATTTATAGAGACTGTCCACTCCAATACAACACATTCATTCAAGATTTCATATCAGCAAGAAGATAAACATGAAGTTAAAAGAGAAGTCTATAGAGTCTCCAAGGGTAGCGAGGAAGAAGGGTATACAACTGAAGTTAAAGAGACTATTTCTAGGGAAGCTACAACCACACATGCGAGGATAAGGAAGGTTGCTTGCGATTATGAAAACAATCACTAACAACTCACCATATCTCGTTGTTTAGGGTTCAAACCAAGCTTACAAGAACACTCTCTCAAGCGAAGGATCAAGGAAGAAAAGCAAAGGTAAGAGGGCTATTCTAAGGCCCATTATAGTCACACATGCGAGGGAAAAGAAGGATGCCTCTGCTGTCATAACAACCCTCCCATTACAATCATTCAAGAAAGTTGATTGGTGAAAAGAATAAAGAAACTATCATAGGAAAAGGGTATCATCAAAGGTTTCCCCTCTAGAGCAAGTGCAACAAGGTTTACTAACAAGTTGAAAGAAGAACGAAGCGCAGGAAGGAGGAGGACGAAGTGCTGAGGAACAAAGTGCCAAAAGAAGGAAGTGCCAGGGAACAAAGTGCAGGAAGGAGAAAGGGCTTGAATTGTGCTTGGAGGATCTCTTTGTCAGGGGTATAGGGTTTGGCATTGATCAATAGAAGCTTCAATAAGAGAAATTCACTAAAGGGTTTTCCTCTCAAGAGAAGAGAGGTTTTGATCTTGGCAGATAGCCAATATCTTGTGTTATTGTTTTCTATGTTTTGGTAGCAGTTTGATGAAGTACACACATATGCACTAATAATAATAAGAAGAAGAATAAGCTAATAAGTAAAAGTAAAATACTCCACAAATCGTTATCAAGTAACAAAGAATCACACTACACTACTTTGCCCTAGATTTTTCAACACAAAATCCATATTCTCTAATTGAAAAACACCACTGAAAATCTTATATCAACTTAGGGAATTAATCTTCATTAAACTTTAAAGTTGGATTAAATTCAATTTACCCTATTTTAAAGGAAATTTAAATAAATAACGTTTTAATACTATACATTAATCACTTAGTTTTATAAAAACAAATGATAAGAAATATCCATAAAAAATAATCGTTTTTGAAAAATAAATAATAAGGAAAACCTTAAATTGACACATGGATGATGAAAATTAAGTAATTTAGGAAATTAAAAAAAAAATAAATTTAGTGAAGTGCAACCTCAGGGCGTGAATAATATGAAATTTTGTAAATTAAAAAGAAAATAAATATGTTAATTTTGGATCTGATGTTTATACATTTTATAAATTAAACGATTTAGTTTTATAAAATAAATGATAAGAAATATCAATAATAATTAATTATTTTTGAAAAATAATTAACAGGAAAAAACTTTAAATAAACACATGCATGATGAAAATGAAGTAATTTAGGAAATTTGAAAAAGGGAAATTGGGGGAAGTGTCACCTCAAGGGGGCTGAATAATAAGAAATTTTATACATTAAAAATAAAATAAATATGTTAATTTTACATGAAGGGTTAGTTGTCATTAGGTTTGATGTTTATAAATTATGAATATTTACTATGAGGAAAAAAAGGGGAGGTAACCAAATGTCACTGAAATGAATCCTTAAAAAACTTTAACAAAAAGAAAATAAGATCCATGGAAATTAACCTAGCTGAAAAGAAAATAAGATCCATGGAAATTAACCTAGCTGATGTAGTTTTAGTGGTGTGAGAAGAAGGTAAGAGACCTTCCTTAGTTTGTCTCACATCCCTGATTATTATTCAGGCCATGGTAGGAAAAAAATAATTCCCTTGGATCTGGTTGGATGGTGAATCTATTTGTTGGAGCTAGAAAACAAAGTTGTTGCAAGGAGTTGAACTACAATATTCTAGGTATAATTTCTACTATATCATATTGTGCTTTAATTAATAAAAGAATTCCCTTGGATATGGTTCGATGGTGAATCAGACTGATTTGTTGGAGTTGGAAAGCAAAGTTGTTGCAAGGAGTTGAACTATTGTGTTCTAGGTATAATTTCTACTCTATCATACTGTTCTTTAATTAATCCTTTTTAATAAAGATTTGCTACATTCTATGTCCAAATAAAGATTAAAATTAAAAAAATAATTCTAATTATGTTCAATGGTTTTCGTGTTTCTTGATATTACGAAGTTGTAAGAGTAGGCTCTGTTATTGTTAGTAAGTTCTGGCCAAATTAAATCTAAATTTACATCTCTATTTGTGAAAAAATTTCATTATCTCTTGCAGAAATTATTAATTTGTTCCTATCCTAGTACTTATATGTTCTTGAGGGGATTTCACTATTTGTTGCAAAATTTGTTCATTTGACTTGTTTCCAAATGTGGCTATTTATGAATTATTATTCTATTAAATGGCGAGGCTATATTTATTATGTTAGTTAACAATAAATAGTTATTCTTAAAGACAAAGTTAATAATTTTTTTATTTGTTTAATTGATGGGATGTAGACATTTTAAATTTACCATGGTTAATATTTTTATTTATTAAATTGGTGGAATCTGGACATGTTAAATTTACCATGGTTAATATTTTTATTTATTAAATTGGTGGAATCTGGACATGTTAAATTTACCATGGCTAATATTTTTATTTATTAAATTGGTGAAATCTAGACATGTTAAATTTACCATAATTAAAAAGCTTTTTTTTATTCTTTATTATGGATTCAAAATAGTTAATAATGTTTTCATTTTTGTTTGATGTATTGTTAACATTCTCAATGCCATAGAATAAAGTGTTAAATAAAATTTATTGTTTTTGAGACTCTCTATAATCTGGGCAAGAAGGTTGTGCAAGCTACCTATTTAGTATCCGAATTTTGGCCGATTAATTTTCCCTCTATTATGGGTTCCATTTATCAGGCCATTTGTAAAAGTACAAGAATTCATAATAAGGTTCTTTTAAAAATAAAATTACGAAAAAAATTGGGAGGTTTTTGTTTGAAATGGGATTTTCTTGTAATTACATCTAATGTTATGCAACCACTCGCAAAATAGAAGAAAAGATAGATCAACGACTTCGAGATCAGCCTCTTCGAGGGGGCAACCTCCTTTACATTACACAAACGAATAATTCTTGGATGATACAAATGACAAAACCTCTTTTCTATATATAAGAGTCTAAGGGGTCACAATATAATCAAAACCAACATAAAAATAATAATATAAGGGCACAACAATAACAATAGTGGGATTCTATGTGGCACAATAATAACAATATGGGGAAAATAGGGGCACAACAATAACAATAAGGGCTACAATGACAATATTAATGGGGGAATCACTAGTATTATAGGGACCTAACATGACCCTCTCCTTCCAAAAAGTGTTGTCCTCAATGCTTGAGTAGTTCCGGATGCTTCTGTATAAAATTATCATCCTCACATGTGGAATCTTCAGCGAGTAAGTTCTTCTGCTTGATGGGATACTCTGAAATTGATCGATTTCATAGCTATCAAGTTCTTATTTCTGTGACTGCTTCAGGTTCCAATATGATTTTCCCTTTCTCTTCAAGTTTTGGCAATATTGTTTGAACTGAGAGCTTGTAACCTATAACCTTCTTTAAGCATGAAACATGGAAAACTAGGTGCACTCGGGAAGTTGCAGGAAGCTCCAATTTGTATGCCATAGTACCAACCTTTTGCAACACCTTGTACAGACTATAATACTTTGGTGATAATTTATTATCCTTCTTAGCTTGCTTGAGGGACATTTTTTTATATGTTTGTAGCCATAGAAATACCCAGCCACCTATTTCAAAACTTCTTTCGCTGCGATGTTGATATGCCTTTTGTTTCATTCTATTCTGGGCCAAAGTGAGGTTATCCTTTAAGAGTTTGAGAACTTGTTGTTGATGCTCAATGTGATCTTCCATTGCTTGAACCTTATATTTTTCTCTTAAATATGATGTGATGGACGATGGATGATATCCATAAAGTGCCATAAATGGGGTCATTTTTACTCTAGTATGGAAGGAAGTGTTATACCACCATTCAGCCAAAGGCAACTATTTGACCCATTGTGTCTGTTTATCAGATACAAAGCAACGAAGATATCCTTCCAAACATTTGTTTATTATCTCAGTTTGCCCATTAGATTGAGGATGATAAGATGAGCTATGAGCTAATTGAGTACCTAGACAAGAAAATAATTCTGTCCAAAAATTTCCAGTGAAAATGGGATCTCTATCGCTTACAATAATCTTTGGGTTTCCATGTAGCTTATGAATTGTTTCCATAAATGAAGTAGCAGTTGTATTAGCTTTAAATGGATGAGATAATGCACAAAAGTGTGCATACTTGGTAAGTCTGTCAATTACCCCCATGATGGCACTCTTTCCTTCGGACTTGGGTAAACCTGTGATAAAATCAATTGAAACCTCCTCCCAACATTGAATTGGAATGGATACAGGTTGTAATAGACTTGGGGTCTTAATTGTTTCAAATTTATTTTGTTGGCAAACCAAACATTCCATACCAAAAAATTCCCTTTTAACCTTGTGGTAAGTTTAAAAATCTCGAGTGCCCTCCTAAGGGAGAGGTGTGAAATTCCATAAGAATATTTTGTTTGATTTGGGAATTCTTATAGAGGTATAAGCGACATTTGTACCATAACAATAATTTTTCTAGCTAAATGTATAAGATGTACTGGGATCTTGTTGTAACTTTTGAATGAGTGCCCAGACTTTTTTGTCATTCTTCCATTCATCCCTTGCTTCATTTATTCATTCTGGTTGGATAATAGAAATGGCCCAAAGCAATGATTCCACATCCTCATCCTTTCTTGAGAGTGCATCTACAACAAAATTTTTCTTCCCTTTTTTGTAGATGATTTCAAAGCCATAACCCAACATATTTGTGACCCATTTTTGCTGATCTTCTGAAGATAATATTTGTTCTAAAAAGTATTTAGGGCTATCATGATCCGTTTTACCTTGAAGTGTCTTCCCATTAGGTAGGGTCACCATTTCTTAAGTGCATGTAGTATTGTCAACATTTCCTTATCATAAATAGCTTTGTGTGAATACTTTCCTTTGATTGGAAAAATTTCGAAAGCAATGGGTCTTTCTTCTTGCATTAAAACATCACTAATTCCATTTCCTGATGCATCACATTCCACATAAAGGTTTTTGTGAAGTCTGATGTAGCTAAGACGGTGCTTGGCACATTGCCTCTTTAAGATGTTCAAAGGCATTCGTTGCTTCTGGAGTCCATGAAAATGAATATTTCTTCAATAATGTTGTTAGAGGTGTTTCTATTCTCCCATAATTCTTAACAAATTTGTGATAATACCCTGTCAACTCAAGAAATCCTCGCAAATGCTTTATGGATGTGGGGATTTTCCATTACTTAATGGCTTTAATTTTGCTAGGGTCTACCTTAACACCTTCATGAGATATATAATATGACCCGGATATTCGACCTCTTGTACTCCAAAGAAACATTTGGAGCTTTTTGCATATAATTGTTTCTCCTCCAATAGTTTGAGAACCCTGTCAACATGTTGAACATGATCCTTCCAAGACTTGTTGTATATTAATATATCATCAAAAAATACTAACACAAATAAGGAAGGGTTTGAAAATGGAATTCATCAAACCTTGAAATGTGGAAGGTGCATTGGTAAGGCCAAAAGATATGACCAAAAATTCATAATGAACCTCATGAGTTTTAAATGTTGTTTTCGGAATTTCTTTAGTCTTCATTATGATTTGATGATATCCTAAACGAAGATCCAACTTGGTGAAGTAAATTGATCCATGCAATTCATTCAATAATTCATCAATGACATGAATGAGAAATTTATCTTTAATAGTGAGCTTGTTGAGCTCCCTATAATCCGAACACATGTGTCATGATCCATCCTTCTTGTGCACTAATACTACTGGAACAAAGAAAGAACTTTGACTAGGTTGAATTATACTAGCCTCTAGCATTTCTGCAACCATGCGTTCAATTTCACTCTTTTAGGCATAGGGATATCTGTAAGGCATGATGTTTGGAGGAACACTTCCTAGAATCAAATGTTTAACATGATCATGCCCACGGATAGGTGGGAGGCCTTTGGGAGTCTCAAATACCTTGGAATGATTGTCCAAGACTTTTTGGAAATCTAGAGAAATAGATGATTTCGATGTGGGAACCTCTAGCAAACATAATTGTGCAATTACGCCTCGTTGTTATTTCTTTAGAAGCCTTTTCATGATGTTAGAGCTGATTATCTTTCCCGGTTTCCCTGCGATACCCCTTAATTCAACTTCCTTTCCTTATGAATTTTTTTCAAGAAGTTCTTGAAAATTAAAAGCTATCGTAACCGAAGATTGTAGCCATTGGACTCCTAGTACAACATTAAAACCACCCATTAGAATGGAAAGCATTGGGCTATTCAATGCATATTCTCCCATGGATCGCTTGATATTATGGGACTTTCTAGAGCAATTTATGGTTCCTCCATTTGCAACCATCACTTGACACTCTGGTGTTGGATATAGGAAGAAATTCAATTCCTTGGCTATCTTACAATGAATAAAATTATGGGTACTTCTTGAATCAATCAACATTATTACCTTTTTCTTCTTAATGTGTCCTTCTAACTTGAGAGTTTGAGGAGTGGTAATTTCGACCAATGCATTACAAGATATGGTCAGATTCATTTCTTCTTTCTCTAGGGTTTGTTCCTGGTGTATATCCTCTTCTTTTGATGTTTCTTGTTCATTTTCTTCCTTCTCTTCACAATCTATGTAAAATAATTTATTTTCAGCACACTTATGACCTTTAGTGTATTTTATATCACAACCGTAACAAAGCCCTTTTCCTCTTTTTTCTTCCAATTGTTGTGGTGTCAACCTTGTAGGTTGTGGAAGGCTAGGGGCAACGACACTTCCATCTTTATAGTTGTGAGTGGTAGGCTTCCTTGTTGCCATAATTTTGCTTTCAATTTTTCTTGCAAACCTGAATGCCTTCTCCAATGAATCAGGTTCCCAAAGGCAAACCTCACGTTGGATGTTATCCTTTAAAGTCCCTATGAACACATCAATCCTATGCTCCTCTGGAATATATTTTACTCTTATATTGAATTTTTGGAAGTCCTCAATGTGTTCCAACATTGAACCCTTTTGTTTAAGATTTATCAATTGGCTAAAAAAGGTGTTTTTTTTGTTTCCTCATAATGTGCTATCATTTCTTCCGTAAAAATTCCCAAGTGACTATTTGTTTATGAGAGCAAAGCCATCGATACCATACAAACTGATTTGGTTCCAAATATAAAGTTGCAATGCGTACCTTTTGTGTGTTTTACACATTATGGAGATCAAAATATTGCTCCATTTGTACTATCCATGTTACGGGATCCTTGCCATAAAACTTCTTCATATCGATCTTTGGAACATGGTGGGTCTTCAATCCAACGTTAGAGTCTATGAAATCATAATTAACATTTATTTTGTTCTCATCATGAGTTTTCTTTACTACCCTTTCGCCATTAGTAAGCATTTCTTGTAGTAACTTTTCAAATCTATCTTCAAATCTTCCATGTTACTTTTAAGTTTTGCTTCTATACCATCCATCTTAACTTCCACGCCATTCATCTTAGCTTCCATGCCATCCATCTTAGCTTCCACGCCATTCATCTTAGCTTCCATGCCTTTTCTTAAACCATCCATCTTAGCTTCTGTTACTTTTTGTGAGAGTGAAAATTGTTGCACTTGGTCTCGCAATTTTGATATATCATGTTGCATTTATTCCTCTTCTTCATGAGTCACGGTATATCTTTCAGGTTGCTTACTAGGTGTTTCCACTTCATTTTTTTGGGCCATCAATTAATGCTAATTATGCCTCACTATACCCTTTGAATCGCTTCAAACTAATTTTTCAAACCAAACTTATGTAATTAAAAAAAAACTACACACCCCTTTTCGCTTTGTAGGAGCTCGATATTGAATCTATTATATCTCTGTAATTTCAGATCTCTAAGGTCTAATATTGCGTCCTGTGGTGGCACTCTGAGTCCTCTTTCTAACCTCACCAGTCTAATCAATAATGGATTCCGCAAGAAAGAGTTATGCAAAATCTCCCACGATGACATAATTATAAATTGGTTCAATAGAGCAGACTTATATGACCTGCCACGTGTCACTGTTTCGACCTTCAGACCTAAAACTGAAGCACATAAAACTATAGTCCGTCCTCTTTCTGTAACTTCTTACTAAATTTCAATCCGATGCTCAGAGATAAAGTTATGAAGATTTTCCCAAGGTCACCTATTTGGGATGTAATTTAGGAGCTTGCAAAAAACCTAACTTCCTTGGATCATATCTCCAAAAATATATTGCGAAAAGATCTGAAAATCGGACTCGAGGGTCATCAAGATTTCGGTTCAAATGATTTTTAATTTCTTATTCTGAAACGATGTAGAAATAAATTTATAGCGAAAATGCCACGATGACCTGTTTGAAGCAGTGAAACTGTAGAATCCAAAGCTCTGATTCCAAATGTTATGCAACCAACTCACAAAATAGAAGAAAAGATAGATCAACGACTTCAAAATAAGTCTCTTCGAGGGGGTAACCTCCTTTATATTACACAAATGAATAATTCTTAGATGATACAAATGACAAAACCTCTTTTCTATATATAGGAGTCTAAGGGGTCACAATATAATAAAAGCAGACATAACAATAATAATACAAGGGCACAAAAATAACAATAGTGGGCTTCTATGGGGCACAATAATAACAATAGTGGGCTTCTATGGGGCACAATAAACAATATGGCGACAATAGAGGCACACCAATAACAATAAAGGCTACAATGAAAATAATAATAAGGGAATCACTGATATTATAGGGACCTAACATCTAAATTAATCGCTGTATCAAATTCTACCAAAGTCATATTGTATACATAGTATGGTTAATACATGGGCTAAATTATTATGAAACTTTATGAAAATATATTTTTCAAGTCTAAAATATCATGCGACTTATGTTTTTGCACATATATAGATATTAATTGAATAATTTGATAGATAAAGTTGCTGAATGTTCATCATTTAAATTTTAATGTGAATCCTAGTTTTAATAGATTTATACATTAGTATGAATTTTGAATAGTTTGGTAGATACGGTTTATGAATGTAAATATTCATTTCTTATTTTTTTTAAATTTTAAATTGATTACGGATTTCTAAATATTTCGAAGACCAAATGGTAAAGATTAATATGAATTATGAATATTTTTTGGAAAAACATATGAATATATTATTTTAAATTATTTAAATGTCATGAACTTAATTAATAATTTCTTAATATTCTAAAAACGAAATTTACCAGCACAACCACAGTTTAAAAGGAAAGCCACAACTTAGTGTATGTCAGTGTGATTGAGTATAAGTGTAACTATTTTTGTTTAACGGATGGGTAAACTATTATAAATATAATCTGCAATATAGTTACAACTTGGTCAATCCTGTTCGCTTCTATTCTTGCTATTCTGGCATCTTTCCATATGGAAGTTTCATTAATATAATGAATGGGTCAAAGTATCCTTTATAAATGAAAAGTTAAAACCATCTGCAATATAGTTACAACTTGGTCAATCCTGTTCGCTTCTATTGTTGCTATTCTGGCATCTTTCCATATGGAAGTTTCATTAATATAATGAATGGGTCAAAGCATCCTTTATAAATGAAAACTTAAAACCATAAGGAGTGCACAATGTACACACATCACATCGAGTTTAATGTAAAATATTTTGGGATGATTAAATTATGTAGCTTTTTGACATGAATGCTTAATAATTTTTAAAATAATTATTTTTGGGTATTACTCTGGTTTGTAGTGAACTTATTATTCAATAAATAGATAAGTGTTATGATGTTAAGGTAAATTCTACAACAATATTAGGATGATATAACAACAATAAGGGAGGTCTTAGGCCATAAAGTTCATTTTCAGCTTCTCATTATTGAGAATGGTTTTCCATATTTTGCTTAGAATCTATTTTTTGGAAGTGTTATATAGCATGCATAGCCATTGGAAGCGAATATATATATATATATATGGAAACATATTTGGAATTTAATATATAAAAGAAAAAGTTGTGGTCGTATTTCGGTTCCTTTGTTGAACTTGACCCTTACATCTCTATCATGTTGTTGGTTGGTAAGGTGGGACCTTACAATATTTAATAGACTTACCAAGTATGCACACTTTTGTGCACTATCTTATCCTTTCAAAGTAAGTACACTCACTACTGCATTTGTGGAAACAATTCAAAATCTACATGGAAACCTAAAGATTATTGTAAGTGACAAAGATCCCATTTTTATTGGATTTTTTTGGATATAATTATTTTTTTGTCTTGGTATTCAATTTGCTCAAAGCTCATCTTATCAGCTTCAATGTAATGGAAAAACTGAGACAGTGAACACGCTATTAGAAATATATCTTCATTGTTTTGCATCTAATAAACAAACACATTGGGTCAAGTGGTTACCTATGACATAATGGTGGTATAACACTTCCTTCTACACAACAACAAAAATGACCCCATTTATGGCACTTTATGGATATCATCCACTATCCATCACATCGTATCCAAGAGATAATTCTAAGGTTCAACCAGTGGGAGATCACATCAAGTATCAAAAACAAGTTCTCCAATTCTTAAAGGATAACTTGACTCTAGCACATAATCGAATGAAACAACAAGCATATCAAAATTGCAGTGAAAGAACTTTTGACGTGGGTGATTGAGTATTTTTGTGGCAATAACCATACAAACAAAAGTACCTCAAGCAAGCTAAGAAAGATAATGAATTATCACCCAAGTACTATGGCCCTTACAAGGTGTTGCAAAAGGTTGACACTATGACATATAAATTGGAGCTGCATGCATCTTCATGAGTACACCCAATTTTCTATGTTTCATGCTTAAAGAAGGTTATAGGTGACAAGCTCTAGTTCAAACTATATTGCTAGAACTTGACAAGGAAGGAAAAATCATATTGGAGCTTGAATCAATCATAGAAACAAGAATCCGACAACTAAAAAAATGATCAATTCCAGAGTATCTCATTAAGTGGAAGAACTTACTTGCTGAGGATTTCACATGGGAGTATGAGTATTTTTAAACAAAAGCATCCAGAACTACTCAAGCATCGAGGATAACACTTTTTTGAAGGAAAGGGGCATGTTAGATCCCTATAATACTAATGTAGCCCCTATATTCTTATTGTGTGCCCCACAGATACCCACCATTATTATTGTTGTGCCCTTACATTATTATTGTTATGTAGGCGCTAATTATATTTTGACCTTTTTAGACTTCTATATGTACCAAGGAGGTCTTGTCATTTGAATCATCCAATAATTGTTCATTTAAGTGATGTAAAAGGATGTTGCCCCCTCGAAGTGCTTATTATCTAGTCATTTATTTATATTTTCTTATTTTTCTGTGTTATTTTTGATTTGGATACATAACACAATCATTTTTATAAGAAGTATTTCAAATGACCAAAATATATATTTACCTTAAATTGCCTTCCTATCATATAAGGGTTCTATTGCCTAACTGCATGTAGTATGGCCAACATTTTGTTCTCCTAAATGGTATTCAATGAGTTCTTTCCTTTAATTTGGTGACTTTCAAGACAAGGGCCTTCATTCTTGTATTAAAGCTTCCTAATGCCATACCTTGAGGGATTAGAATCCATAATAAAGGATTTTGTGAAGTCAAGCATGACTAGCAAAAGGATCCTACTTATATTCTCCTTAAGTTTTTCAAAATTTGGGTTTGCTTCTTAAGTCTAATGGAAAACACATCCTTTTTCAAATAATGATGTTAGAGATGCCAATATTTGACCATAATTATGAAAAAACTTGTGGTAATAACCAATTAATGCTAAGGAACCACTTAGTTTCTTCAAGTTTTTGGGAATTGACATTCCCTCATAGCTTTAGTTTTGTTATGATCCACCTTAACACCTTCAAGAGATGGAATAAGACCTAAGTATTCCACTCCCTAAACCTGAAAGGGAAACTTGAAAGGATTTTCATATAATTGTTTCTCCTCTAATAGTTTTATGACCATGTCAACTTCTTTTACATTTTCTTCCCAAGATTTATATAAATTAATATATCCTCGAGAATTACCAACATAAATTTTGTGATGAAGGGCTTGAAAATATAGTTAATCAAGTTTTGAAATGTGGAAGGTTCAATAATAATAACAAAGTGCATCAGTGAAGACTCATAATGACTTTCATGTGTTTTAAATTAGAGGAAATTTCAGCCTAAAAGTGCCCATGAAATTTTCATGTAATTTCCATTTCATAATATGTAAACCAATAAAAATCCTTTAAATTTAAAAGAGGTACATGTCCTAAATAGTTTTAAATTGTTTAATTTGGGTATTCGTGAAATATTTTATTAATAATTTGGGTATCGGTGAAATATTTTATTATTAATTTGGGTGAAATATTTTATTAATGTTATTTACCTACCTTACACATATGAATTAGAATATCGAAAAGTTATTAATGTAAAGTAAATATTGATAGTATTAAAATAAATAATATATTTAAATGTGAAAAATTTCGGCCCATTGACTTAAAACCATGCCCCAAAAACACCAAAAAAATAGACATAGTATACAATAGAAATATTAGATAGACAAACTAAATATAAAATATAAATATAAGACATTATAGTTAAAATATAAAAGAGTTAAAAAGTGGTTAAATATAAATATAAAATAGGTTAAATGGTTAAAGAACGTAATTTCATTTTGGAAAATATAAAATAATATAGTTAATATAAAATAGTTAAAAAAATATTCCAGAAAAGACAAAAATATGGGATTCTGCAAAAATTAATAAATATATAGTTAAACATAAAAATAGTAAATATAATTAAATATAAATAGTTTAAAAAATAACTAATATAAAATATAAATAATTATAAAAATTTAGTCTATAAAAGGAAAAATTAATAAGATTCCAACCAAAAAATAATTCAGACCTAAAAATGGGGTGGCTTTTAGGTAAGACAATGACGTTAAACAACATTAAAAAAATGAGTTGTCTTTAGTGTGACTTTTTGGACTTTTCTGGTGCCGGAATCCGGGAAAAAAAAAAATTGAGGTGAAATCTTGATTTATGTTATTTAAACTGAGGTTTTATCTGTATAAATGGATTCAGGACCTTGTAAAACCCCCAGGGGACTTTGATTGTGCAAGGGTTACCCATACAACTTGTGATTTCTCTAAATTCCTGTCGGATTTTAGAGAAATTAGACTAGAAAACCCAACGGAAACACTTCCAAAAAGTCTCAATAAATACAACTCATCAAAAAAGTAGTTAAATATAAAATATATATACACAGTCGAA
>APFE030384780.1:96438-110462 GCA_000404065.3 Pinus taeda
TACCGATTGAAATGTCCGCCCTCCTTCCTATGGTGGAATTACTAAAACCGATTGTTTTTTCCCATTTTCAAGGTAACAAACTTGTAGAAACCATCACTTAACCAATATTTCCTTTACAGATCTAAAATTTGAATGCGAAACACAATGTTATGTGTTGTTTCCAATTCCATAAATGACATTGAATTTGAATCTTATATTCATATATGACCATACATATAGAGTAATTTCACACAATGAAAATGACCCCCCCAAAAATAAAGTAAAATGGCAATATGGCTCTTATAAAAGAACCAAACTAAGGATTTTCCCTTTGATACAAAATGTTACAGGATAAACAACCAAATAAGCATAAGAAAGACTCGAATTAGTAAAACCATTCCTAAATCAAGTGAAAGAATGAAGGAATGAGAAGCATGTTTGAGGGGTAGCCTCTATATATAATATGTTAGATTCACAAGATAAGATTATCATTGAATTGAGTCTCCTTAACATATATAGAGGATACAAAGAGGGCAATAAAGCATAATAATAAGTAAGCACAATTATGATTAATTTAATGAAAATTAATTATGGCTAGTGACTCAATACATTTCTTTTAAAATTATCCATGTAAGTCAGTTGAGAGGTCTCTTTCTCTTGCAATTGTTGAGACAACTCTCGAGGCTACTTAGTGAGTCTTCAAATGCATATGAATCACTAGTAGAATATTTTAATAGGGATGGCTTAGATGTCTAATCTCAGTAGGTTCTTATTGTACTATGAGACATATTTTATAATGACTTCTTGAGATATTCTTTCTCCTCTCAACATTTTTTAAATTATGTCCATAATGCATTTGCCTTTGTATGTTTGTCAGACTTTGTAACATGGGCTACATTTAACTAGTTTTTCCCTTTTTGAGTTTTGATTGGTCTCTCATTGTATGCCATGTAGCTCTATAGTTCCACCTTCAAGCTCCACATAGTCTCTACAATATTTGGCAGAGTCTCTTTATTTTTTTAGCCTACATATTTTTTCCCATAGCATTGCTTCTTCTAAATCATAAGGGTTGTATGCACCCTCCATAATGACAATTTCTTGTCCCATCTGAGACTAAATCTCTATTATTTTAATTATGTTTATAAATTAGAAGAGTTTATGCAATAATTGAGTATTTAATTCTCTTTGTTTTGAAAGAGCTTTCTGATTACTATAATTTTTCTTGATTTTAGGAGGCAATAGTTACAGGTTTTAGAAATTTATTTTGTGTTATAACTTCTACAATTGCATTGTAGCTGATTAATACCTAGATTGAATCGCAAGACTTATGCACAAAAACAATTCTATTAGATAAAAACAACAATAGAAAAATCATCATCATCATAGTATTTCTAGTATCTCTTTCTATCCCTAACTATAATAATCAAATGAAACACAATGTAATCTTGAGCCTACTTCCAATGTGAACTTAATATTTTGCTCAAAAGAGTTTAAAAATTCTCTTGGGACATTAAGGGTCAAGGGAGAAACCTGTTTTCCTTTCCTTTCCTTGGTTTCATAATTAAGGGAGTAAGTAGGTAATATATTAGTCCATGTACTCATAGATTCTCTCATTACATGGGATAAATACCACACATAACCATTCCTTTCATTCTAGTCATGTTACACCCAACAACATTTGTATTGTCTTGTAGTTGCCTTCATGTGGACCTTAGGCCTTGCAATGCTCCCACATCTTCAATTGGCATGTTTTCCTAGGATGACAGGTCTTCTTAGCCCCCAACCACAATATTTCACACTAAGGTAGGGACCTTCATTGAATCATTAAGTATCAAATGTCAATATGTATTCCCAGGTGTTATCCTAAGCATTCACAAAAAAACATGTACCTCTTGCTTAAGCCATTTCAAACATGCATAAAGTATTGTGGGACACCAATAAGAGTTCACAGATGTGACATCATTAGTTAGTGACAAATATGTACCTCTTTCCCTTGACTTTTCTAATGTGTGTGTAGAAATAACCTGAAATTTGAAACTTCTAATGAAATTAGATTGAGATCAATAGACACAAATTTCTTCTACCCATTATGTAGAAAGGGAAACATACAATATAAAAAAATGCAATCATTCAATCATAATGAACACAATATTTTTAATGGGGAACCCAACTAGGAAAAAACCCTCCTTTGTTTGTATTATATCATATGAGCCAATGATCAATCACAATGATTGCTTCAATCCTTGAAGCTCAATTTGCACTAGAATATTGATCTCCTGCTTTTCCTGCTCTGATAAACACTTAGTCAAAATTAGCCTCCAAATTCCTCCTATTTCCTTATGCAATCCCTGTTCCTAAAGAATAGGAAGCTCCTATTTCCTTGCCCAACTCCTGAGGAAATTAGCTCACCTGCTACATGCAAAATTTGTACACTCACTAGTATACAACAATGATTACATTGATACCCTTTTCCTCCACTCAGCTAGGTAATTCGAATTGCATGCATGAATAGGGATATATTTAGTAAATTGATTAGTTAACTAAGATATCTGTGAGTTAACAACAATTACGACTACTCAAATGAACTCATACTGACTCTATTCATGACTAGAGCTAAGACAATTGAGTTTCACTAACTATAACTCCACTAGATTTATATATCTTAGCAATCAACTCATGCACAACTCTCTTTCTTGCCCATAAACCCGAATTGAATGAATTAGCAAAGTGACTTGGCCATGTCACTCCTGTGAACTGCAAATCAAGTCATCTTGCTAATGTGGAAATCCCTATTTCTACATTTGACTAAGGCATAATTTAAATTAAGCCTTTTCATGCTATAGTTTAACACTCCCTCTTAGCAAGAAAAGGGTTCCGAGCAACCCTTATCCAACTCTTGTGGAACTTGAACTTGCTTCTTGAAAAAGCCTTTTTCAAAGTCTCTGCATCCTACTCCTCAGTGGGAATGTACTACAACATGATAATCCTCATCTGCACACAATCTCTTAGGTGATGGTACCTAATGTCTATATGCTTGGACCTATCATGAAATACTGGATGTTTAGAGACTTTTATACAACTCTGATTGTCATAGTGGATAAATCTAGGCTCCATCCCCTCATTGAAGAGACCAACCAATATATTCCTCATCTAAATAGGCTTGGATGCTACTTGACTAGTAGCCATATACTTGACCTATGTTGATCTATGTTACACAGTAATTTGTCACTGTCTTCATTTCAGTCCTTTTACTGTGTCATGTGTCAAATTAACATGTTCATATCTTCTCGCTGATGCAAGAAGATTAAGAAAATGCTCTCTGTTGCTGCAAATGACCCTTATCCCTTAAGTTTCTACCTCGTTGCTAGTAAACCCTTAATATACGCAACGTTACCATGTCCATAATGGTCTCATCGCAACTCTGTCGCAGATGTACATTTGTTTCCCGCAACGGTCAGATTTCTAGACCCAGCGCGAGGTTATCAGTTGTGTCTTGCGACGACGAGTCTGTGTGCATTGCCTCCTGTGATGTAGTCACGAGTAATCAGTTTATGTCCCGCGACGATCCAGATTGGGCGAATTCGTTTCAACAGTCGCCCTGCTGGATGTCTCTAGACCTAGTTGTTGGCATAATATGTGTTGCCTTTCCTCCTCTGGCATGGCAGTTCCATCATTTGTGCTACCTACCTTGAGGATAAGCTCTCTTTTCCACCTTTCATGGAGACTCCTTATCCTATTAAAGCACTCACCTTTGATATGAACAGCTAGTTAGCAATCCCTTTGGTTGAGCAATGCTGTTAGTGCTTTTGGGTTTGATAGATAGCTGGTGTGGGTGTGACAAGTGTGAGATTGTTGATAGCTTGTGGAAGGTTGTGGAGTGCCCTTAACTTCGTGTTGAAGCTTATGAGTGAGAAAGAGACATTATATGTTGGGAGATTCATCCTTGAAGAGTGAATGCTTGAGAAAAATACTGGCTGGATCCTCTGAGAAGGCTTGTGACATCAAGACTCGGTTGTAAGCTTGCTCTCATTTCATTATTAATACAATCAATGATGTTTTCCTATGTCTTGTATGTAATTTAATTGATAGCTCATGACTTCTTGACTTTGTGAGTAAACAGATCATTTTTGTTTTCCGGTTATGTGCTTTGTTGTATTTTCTTTGCATTGTTTCAGGTTGATCACTCATTGAGGAGAAGGAAACGGAAGCTGGAGCAGCGCAACGAAACTTCATCGACCACCAGTTGAGGTAGGCCTCCAACAATGACTATTTAAGAAAATAAATTGTTGATCTGTCTTTGTTGTGACTAGACCCACTCTAGGGTTAGAGGGGTTGCCTTTATCTGCAGAGGGAACACTTTCCTGCATCACAGGTTGGCGACTCTGCTGGGGAGTCTCTCCTATGTTTTTCTCTTGTTTGATTTTGAATCAATGTCTTTTGGATTTTGGGGTTGAACCATCAGTCTTTTGGGTTACCTGGGTCAATCTGGGAAATCCCTTTGTCGCCTGTAATAATACGCTGGTCTTTGTTGGGAGTTTTTATTTTCCTTTCATTGTTTTTTAAGGTCGCTGCTGAAAAAATTTAAACAGTCGCGTCGATGTCACGTTGTCTCTGTTTTGTAAGTCTATGCATCACTGAATTCTGTCACACAGTCGCGACGACTCCTAAAATCGGCCCGTCGCGTGAAATACGTGTACTTCCGCGACGACGTCGCTTTGTTGCTACGGCTAGTGGCTGATCGACACTAGTTGCTTGTGTTACACCCGCGATGACTCCTGTAGAATTTTTTTTTTCAATTCTGCCTCCTGAATTCATCAGTCTGGTTCATCCCTTGTCGTCCTTCTCTTATCTATTCACTTGTTTAAATTGCTTTTAGTTAAGGCACTCACTTTTTGGTAAATCTTTAATTTTTGGCTTTGTGACCTGGTTTCTCAATTTTTGAATTTTTTGGCTTGGTTACTTGTCTGTCCAAGATTCATCTGCAACCCTCCTATCAGTGTGCTTGGAGTCTTTCCATCGCTTTTTTTTTACTGATTGATGTTTAGTGTTATTTGTTGAACCAATTTCCATGTTGATTCGATTGTTTCACTACCAGACATAGATTACAATTGTTTGGATCAAACAATTGCATGCTTTCTTGTTTGTTTCTTTAGAATTCAATGCTATCAAAATCAAAGGATTGCATTCATTAGTATACGAAAGTGAAAGTGTATTTTTCATTCCAAGTTTTTCATGTTTGAAGAAGTAGGAAGCAAATTTTAAATCTCTCATTAGTAGTATCAATGCATGGTAGGGATTGATGTGTTTGTACATTGTGTCTCTTGAGTGACTGCATTTGCCGATCTTGGTTTTGTCTTGGTTTGGGAACCATCTCTCTACCCTTCTACAGGTAGGAGTTCATCGAAATGAAAGATTCTTTATTCATTCTAGTTGCATCCTAGGTTTTGATATACATACGGTAAGGCCTGGAAACTGAAACATAATTCAAGATCAACTCTAAAATGAACTGAATAAACCTAACAATGCATTGGAACATAACACACATTATTTAGAGGTCTAGGCTAGAGACGTGCTCTGGCGTTGTTAAACCTAGTCTCTATTGTTTTCACTTAAGGTTGGGCGATTGCTCATTCTGTGATCCAATAGCTGCTAGTACGAACTTGCACTCCCAGTACCGATGAGTATATGTTGGGAGACCCCACTAGGTTATCATCCTATATCCTTAGGAAGCCATGTCTGCTGCCTTGAAAACCGTAATGCGCCGAACACAACATTCGGGAAGATTGACTACCGTACAGAAAGTTCTTGGCTTTCATATGATTGCCAAGGTGTATATGCAGTTTTACGGGTTGTTTGGTTAACCTTTTGCCTAGTTCTCCAGAGTAGTCACTTTCGTTCCTTTTCAGACTCCCTAAAAGAAAAGGTCCATCTGAGCACTTGTCCTTTCAGGCTCATTAAATATTTGAAGGTGACTAGAGTCATCTTTTCATCCTTTTCTCAACTCTTTAAAGAAGAAAAGGTCAAGTTCTGCTCCTGTCTCTTAAAATTTATTTGGCCACGTTCATATTTACCTTGTTAGATCTTGTTTGCGGTTTAGTTTGCGTAGGTTTCTTTCCTTAATCATTAGTTTTCCTAGGGTTTTGAATTGAATAATCCTGGCAGAATCATCGATCCCATCCCCCGTTCCAAGTGACCAAGCATCTCCATCTTCTGTCGCTCCTGAGGTACCAATTGTTAGTGATACTCTTCCTGTTATCCCGAGTATCCAATTGCATAACTCTCGCGCTCCAGAGGATGAGTCTTACGACATCCATTGGAACCCCATTTGGGAGCCTTCTGAAGAAGACTTTCCTATTACTCCTCTTAGTGTTTCGGTCCCGATGTCTTCCTCCGATATGGATGAGACGACCCCCGTCTCCGATGAAGAATCCTTTGTGGCAGGAGGTGAAATACCTATGCCTACGAAAACTTCACCCTTCCATGTCACTTCCCTTGGTGTCTCATTGCCTTTACGCTATAATGCTTTGGTAGATATCATCGGTTCTAGATCTCCCCTTTCGAGTTCCATATGGTCTTGTACTGTTGCTTTGACTTCAGAGCCTTTTATACCCCAGGTTCACAATGTGATTGTCACATCTGTTCCGACTATTCCAACCGTTTGTGTGGCTTCTTCAACCCCTGTTGTCAATGCCATCACTACTTCTTTAGTCGTGACTACTATTGTTGGGCCTTCTGCTGGTCCTACCAATAGTGGCCCAACGATAGGAGTTGTTAATCCTACACTAAGTGCCCCACCTTCTTCTGGTTCCATTCCAGCAGGGGGGGCATATGATAAATATATGCAAGCTCTTTAGAATATGGATCCACAAAATCCGTTTCATTATTATGCTTCTGGCAGAGCTCATATTTATTACCCCAGACCTATGCCATCTCAACCTGTAGTTGAGGTCACGGTTCCGTAGTCTGTTGCTTGGGGTACCACCGCCTATCACTGTGGCCAAGTGCCACCTGCTAACCTTCAAGGACCACCCTATCAAGGTCAGCCGTCTTATGGGCATCCCCCTCATTGACAACAGTATTACGGACAACCTCATCCAGGGAAACCTGGCGGCCCACAAGGACAATGCTTCCAGGGACAACCTTCGGCCTTTGGTGGTCCATCTTTTATCTACTTTGGGAAACCTTTTGGTAATTCGGGACAACCTTACATACAACAAGTCCAACTCGGTATCCAACAAGGCTACCCTTCTGGACAAGTCGGTCAGCCTCACGTTCAATAAGGCCAACCCACTGTCCAACCTAGTCAACCATCTGGGCAGATTAGTCAGCCTCAAATCTAATCAAGCCAACCAACTGTCTAGTATGCTCAGCCATCCGGCCAGTTAGGACAACCCTCAGTTGTGCAAGGTCAACCCAATACCTAGCAAACTCAACCTTCTAGGCAAATGGGTCAACCTCAATCTCAACCAAGTCAACCTTATAGCCAGGTGGCTTAGCTTTAGTTCTCCCAAGGACATCCATTTAGGATTGCTCAACCGGGTGCTCAAATGCTCATTGCTTCTCAAGCACCACCCAGTTTTCAGCCCGAGACTAGGCTCCAGATCCAATCCGGTCTTCAAGCTCAAGTTGGGCCCCAAACCCAACCTGTTTATGAAGTGAAGCCTGGCTTCCAGGCCTAGTTTGGAACCTAGCCACTTTACAATTTTCAACCACCCCAGGGGCAAACTCAATTTGCCCCATACCAAAATTATCAACAACCACAAGTTAACTCGTATCAGAATTTTCAGCAGCCACATGTTGCTTTTGTGGGTCAAGTTGGTAATCAGTGGAATGTAGGGGGTCAAATTTAGGGTCAACCATCCAGTTACAACTATAACCCCTATGGAAAAAATCCCTACGGGCGAAATCTGTCTGGACAAAATCAATGGGGGCAACAGGGAATTGGAAGGAACTCTGGTGTTGTTTCTTATCCGCGGCCTCAGATGTCCTTCAAGCCTCAATTACCCTTTTTGGCAACGTTGGAATTACCGGACGTGTCCAAACAGACTAATGATCCTATTCTTCATAATTCGTATTGGCCACCAGTCCTAACTAAGATTCTCGGTGATTGTCCCAAATTCGATGGTAAAGCCAGAGAAGACCCCCAAGCTCATGTCATGACCTATCACCTATGGTGTTCGTCGAATTCATGGATTGATGATTCAATCCGTCTTCGCCTATTTCAACGAAAACTCACTGGCTCTGTTGCCAAGTGGTATATTGAGTTGGCTCGCGGGACTTTTCAGGACTTTAATTCGCTGGATATGGCATTTTTAACTCATTTTCAGTTGCCGATTTGATATGAAACGGGCACACACCTCCTGACATCTTTGAAACAGAATACAGCTACGCATATCTTTGATCATATCCATGACTGGAGATGTCGTCACCATTTAATTTAGTTCTGGATCCCTGACCATCTTCTGACCGACTGGTTTACGACCTCGTTCGTCGGTCCGATAGCACAAGACATTGCTATGGGGGCATGTGTAACTGAAGAGAAAGCCATTGCATGTACTCAGTACCTTGACTTGGTTTACTCTCAGTTTGGTACGTTATATGATATTTTTCCGAATGCTCCGCAACCTGGAACTTCCAAAGTTCTGTCAACACCATTTGTTGACAGTGTCATAGGTTCTGTTAATTCGTCCTCTCGAAAAGCTCCCCCCAACCCTGCGAAGCAAAAATCTAATGCTCCAAATGAAAACGCTTCCCAGGCTTCGTCTAATTCTGGTAAGACCTCCGAGGTTAACGCCATTCAATCCACCTTAGTGGACAAGACCTCGAAAGGTAAAAAGAAGGGAAAAGGAAAGAATAAATCTAATCAACCTAAGCAGGATCCCCCTAAGCCTCCAGCCGAGGAAGGTGCCAAGCGCAAACCTAAGTATCCTTGTCTTATTTGTGATGAGGATCACTATAATAAAGACTACCCGAGGTGCTCTAAGGTTAGTCGGTTGTTAAAAAGTGCCTTGGGACTCCTGTGATGCTCAAAGAGCCTTTTCCCTCCCAACAAACTCAAATGGTTGCTGATCCTTCTCAATCCTCTTCTCCCTTCGGCACTCAAGTTTTTATGGCCAGGACGATCCCTGTCCATATCAGTACACGGTCAAAAGAGTATCCTTCACCCGCCAGGAAGGAAACTGAGGTCCTCTCTAGTGTTCCTCTGCCCAGTTCAGGTCTGCTCCATATCGAGCGACCTAGTACTGAGGCGGTCATCCGATCTCCTCCTAAAGGAGTACTCTGGAAGTCTTCTTACGACCCTAATGCTCATGTTGCTCAACATTATAACATTGTTGATGACTTAGCCCAAGCTCCTTTGGCTATGTCTACATTAGAAGTCCTCCAGAGCTATCCCTCCCAGAGGAATTCGTTGCTATCGGCCATCGGTGGCATTGACCCGGCTGACTCAAAATTGATCATTTTTTATCTATAAAATCATGTACCGAGATTTCCTCACCAAATAACCTTTCTTATTCAAGTCATCATCAATTCTAAGACTATTCACCATACTGTTATTGATGAAGGCGCTTATACATGCATCATGTTCGTTGCTTGTTGGAAGGCTATTGGTTCTCCAACCCTGAGCCAGTCTCCCAATACCTTAGAAGCCTTCGATTGGAGAGATTCCCATCCTTACAGTATACTCCCATGTCTGCCAATTACTCTGGAAGGGAAGACGGTTGAAGTTGAGGTCGAAGTTGTTGATGCCAATTTGACTTACAACCTCCTCTTAGGACGAAGCTGGACCTATGCCATGTGAGCCGTGGCTTTATCTCTATTTCGTGTTCTTCGCTTCCCTCATCAAGAGAAGATTGTTACGGTAGACTAGCTATCCTTCTTCGCCTCTTCTTCTTCCGATGGCAACGTGCCTTTTGTGGAGCATACCTCTGTTCTGTATGAGAGTGTGGGTGATAGAATTTTTAAAGATCCTTCCCTTATGGGTGTTTTTTCACTCCCACCTCTAAACATCGCTCCCATCAATATGATTTCAGTTCGTTCTGATCCATGGTTTCTTCCTCCTGCTGATCAAATAGAATATTGGGGTGATGTTATGCCGTTGAGTCCTGCTGAGCTCAACTACATCGAAATCATTTCTGCATCAGCTTCATTTTCTCAACCTATTGCTTCAGGTAGGGTTCTCGACTCGTATGTTCAATCCCCTTGGCTTGGAGATGGCGCTTCTTCGGACCCCCTACAAGAAACTTTTCCTTCCGATGAAGTGATTATTGAGATTATGTCTTCTGAGGAACCCCCCTGGTCTGATCATCATCATCGTTCCTCGTTTTTCCCCGCCCATGGGGCTACACTTGCTTGTCTTGAGCGGTTTACTTCCAGTATCCCTTCTTAACCCCTTCAAACATCTATACAAATACATCAAGTTTTCTTTGAAGGCAACGTGGGGAACATCACGCAAACTCAACCCATCGAAATCTCTGTTAATCCAGGGGTTGTTGAGCATATTCACATCAGAGTCACTTGTACTCCCGAGGAAATTCAACTTTATATTGACATCTTTCGAGAATTTCGTGATGTTTTTGCTTGGTCGTATGAAGAGATGCCCAACATCGATCCTAGCATCATGGTGTATGAAATACCTACGTATCCGGGTGCTAAACCTATCTGGCAGCGTCTACGCCTCGTGCACCCTCGAAAGGCTATAGCTATCAAAGAAGGAGTTGAAAAGCTTCTTAAAGTTGGTTTTATTTACCCTGTCCCGCTTACAGATTGGGTTTCTAATATTTTCCCCGTGACCAAGAAATAGGGCACTATTAGGGTATGTGTTGATTATCATGAAATTAATCGTGCTTGTCCTAAAGATAATTTCCCCACACCTTTCTTTGACCAACTCATTGATGAGTGTGCCAAGAGCGAGATTTATTCATTTATGGATGGTTTCTTTGGTTACAACCAGATCAATATATCACCCGCAGATCAACACAAGACAACCTTCATCTGTCCATGGGGTACTTTCACTTATAAGAAACTCCCTTTCGGTCTAAAAAACATCGGCTACCTTCTAGCGTGTAATGTCTTATGCGTTCCACAATATCTGACACATTGTACAACCTTACCTGGATGACCTTCCATCTCATTCAGTGAAGCACTCCGACCATCCAAAACACCTTCGTGAAATATTTCTTCGCTGTCGACACTATCGTATTCACCTTAATCCACACAAATGCGTCTTCTGTGTTGAATCCAGTAGAATTCTTGGGTTTGTTGTCTCCAAACAGGGCATCTGATTGGATCCTCTTAAGGTTGAAGCCATCTTGAATCTTCCTCCCCCTGCTTCTTTGCAGCAGCTGCAGAGTTTGCAGGGTAAAGCAAATTTTTTATGACGTTTCATTCCAAACTATGCTGAAGTAGCTAAAGGCTATACGCGGCTATTAAATTGGGATACTACTTTTGTCTGGGATACCGTTGCACAAGAGTCGCTTGAGCAGCTCAAGGTGCTCCTTGTTTCTACTCCATTGTTACGTCCACCGAATTATCGCCGTCACTATACTCTTTATTTAGCTGCCACCGATACCACTATTGGAATGATTTTGGTCCAAGGCGACAATGATGGTTCTGAGCATGTTGTCTACTACCTCAGCCGCAATCTACTAGATATGGAAACTCGATTTGCCTATGTCGAGAAGTTGGCTTTGGCGGCCGTTCATACCATCCAACTTTTCCGCCACTATATATTGTTACCTACTACGACAGTGATTTATGATTGCAACCTGATGACGTACATTTTTTCATGTCAGTTACTGGGGGGGAAATACTCAAAATGGATTGTTATCCTTCAAGAGTTTGACTTGGAGTTCACGACAACCAAGTCTAAGAAATCCCTTGTCTTTGCTGAGTTGCTCTGCTTCCTACCATCTACAACTATGCCCTCTCGATCCGAGGACCATATTCCGGACGAGTCTCTCTTTTTTATTACCACCCTCGATCCGTGGTACGGGGATATTATTGTTTATCTACAAACGTCTTCCTTTCGTTCTGATTTATATAAGGATGCTCGGTGACATATTCGTCACCATTCTCAACCCTACCGCATTATTGGGGACACCTTGTACCGGGTCGACGCTGACTCTGTTCTCCGCCATTGTTTGAAATTCGAGGAGGCCGAGCAAGTCTTGAATGACTACCACTCTGGCACTTGTGGCGGTCATATGTTTGGATATGCTACTGCTCAAAAGATCCTCTGTGTTGGTTATTTCTGGTTGTCTATTTTTAAGGATTGCATTCTTGCCATCCGCTCTTGTCAAGCATGCCAGATCTACCAACGGAAGATGTGTGCGCCCCCTACTCCTTTGCACCCTGTCATTACCGTCGGCTCTTTTTCCAAATGGGGCATCGATTATATGACCTGTAAACCTTTCTCGGCTGAGGGGCATGGGTATATCATCGTTGCCGTTGATTATTTCATGAAATGGGCCGAGGCGATGCCTACATTATCCAATGATGGTAAAAAAACGGTGCAATTTTCATTTAATCATGTCATCTCACGTTTCGGAGTCCCTCAGGCTATCGTCACTGATCACGGTTCCCATTTCCGTAATCATATGATGACTGAGTTAACAACCCAGCTAGGCTTGCGGCATGATAGTTCAACACCATATTATGCTCAGGCCAATGGCCAGGTAGAAGCTGTCAACAAAGTTTTGGTCATGATGCTTCAATGCACCATTGGAATGCATAAGTCCAAATGGCATCTAATGTTGTTTTCGGCCTTATGGGCCTACCAAACTTCTATGAAAGATGCCACTGGATTCACTCCGTTCCAATTAGTTTACAGCATAGAGGCCACTCTTCCAACTGAGTGTGAAATTCCTTTGCTTAAATTAGCCATCGAATTACTCCTGAACACTACTTCGGTAGAAGAACGTCTTCTTTACCTAGGACGGTTAGACAAGACCCGTTGACTAGCCTCTCTAGTTATTGAAGCACATAAGAAGAGAGTGAAAACTCACTTCGACCAAATTGTTCATCCTTGTTCTTTTGTTGAAGGAGATCTAGTCCTGCTCTATGATCAAGCGAATGATAAGATGGGGGCAGGTAAATTCGAGCCCATGTGGCATGGGTCCTATATTGTGAAACGTGTTTTGGAAAAAGGGGCTTGTGAGCTGATTGATTACGAAGAGAATCCTCTAGATAAGCCCCAAAACGGGCTTTATCTGAAAAAATATTATGCATGAATCCCATGTATCTCATTTGTACATACATGTGTTTTCAGCATGTGTGTTTTCTTGTATGGCTTTGTGTGTAGGCGTAATCACCGCTTATTGTGTCTTTTTACTTCTTTTGTAAATGTCTGCTACACCTTATATTGGTTTCACTGATGGTGCCTACCGTAGTACCCAGAATCTTTCCTCTGCGGCATGGGTGATCTATGATCCTCATGATGAGTTAGTAGATCTTCAAGGTGTTTGTCTCGGTTGCACCACAAACAATGTCGCTGAATACAACACAGTTA
Organism: Pinus taeda; assembly: GCA_000404065.3. Classification (NCBI taxonomy): domain Eukaryota; kingdom Viridiplantae; phylum Streptophyta; class Pinopsida; order Pinales; family Pinaceae; genus Pinus; species Pinus taeda. The sequence goes on from APFE030384780.1 coordinate 109,925, forward strand.
TTGAATTGCTAACCGACGCAATTAACCTCGATATTCGTGCATTGGTTGTGAATCTGGATTCTCAACTTGTGGTCCACCAACTCAATGGGCATTATTCCATCAGAGATCATCGTATTTTAAGGTTGTATTTACGTGTTAAATTATTGGAAAGAAGTTTTGATTTTATTACATATCAACATATTCCAAGAAGATTAAACATGTTAACTAATGCATTAGCGAATCATGTATTAGACAGACATCTACGCAACATGTAAATTAAACATTGTAAAGAAGCATTTAGACGCAATAATGAAGCATAATATATATATATATATATATATATATATAGTATATAGTGTGGCGCACCAAGGCGCTCAAAAAGAAGTGTATATGTCAAAGATAGAGTTTGTGTACATCTGAGACACATGTCTCTAAAAAAATTAGTAGCAAATAAAGCCTAGGTGTCTACTACGGTGGGTTATGTTCAGGGAAAATTTTAAGAACCCCCCCTAAATTTACATGTATAATAAATGGGCGAATCTCCATGGTATATAGGAAA
>APFE030384783.1:0-21128 GCA_000404065.3 Pinus taeda
TATAAAAAATATAAAAAATAAATAAATAATCGCATCGGGAGTTCTATTCGCAACATATTTTATGGACCCCCGATACTCACTTCCCCGATCACCGATTAAACAAATTATTTTTTTATATATATCGCATCGGGGATAAATGCGATTTCGCATCGGCACTTTAAAACAACAAATTCCTTAAAAACACCGATATGTCGATCGGCGAAAAAGCATGAGGCATGGAGCATTAAAGGCATACTTTAGGTTTATATTAGTTTGAGATTTAAAAAAAAAAAGGAACACTCATACGTATGAGTGGATAAGGTAGGTTAGTTCATTTAACAGTGTAGTGTAGGTTGGCATATTTAATATTAGTTAATATATATTAATATGTAATATGTAAATAATATGTAATATATATTATATTATGTCAATTAATATGTATTATTTAATTAATAAATTTTAAACTAATCATATTAATTAATTTATAACAGTTAATTAATTTGATTAATTTAAATTTAAATATCATTTAGATTAATATTAATTAGTTTTTAATTAGATTTAATTTGCTTATAAATAGTTAATTAGATATTAGTTAGTTAGATTAATGATTAACAATTAAATTAGAAACTAATTTAAGATTAGATTTTTTATTCAAAATTCTGATTTTTAACCCAGCAACAGAATTTCCAAATTCATGCCAAATTTGACCCATCAACTTTGGAAGCTCATAAATTGAGTTCTACTTGGCCAAATGAGGCCCAGGACGGCTCATTGGAAAGAGAAAATCAAGGAGAACATTTTGAAGGAGGTTTCACCAACAGATTTGATCATTTATTGGGCCAAAAGTCAGGCAGAAGATCAGACTCCGAATTTTGAAAACAAAATCAATTTTCTGAGTTATTGTTTTCAATTTCATTTGTCCAAAGCCTCTTCTAATTGCAGATCCATTGGTCAATAATATCATTTACCAATCAAACCATTCCAAGCATCAATGCAAAGCTTATATTTTGTTTTTAATTATTTATTTAAATAGAATTTGATTGGGTTTGATTTAATTGCCAGCAATGCTATTTTGATTTTATGGTTGCATTTTAATTTATTTTGATTTCTTTTTGCAGGAAAGCAGTGAAAGAAATATGGAGAAAAAGATCTCAGTCAATGAGAATGCTCCAGCAATTGAAGATTGGAATTATGAGCAAGTAAAATTGAATTTAACAAATTTCTCTTCAACAAACTCTCCTCTCCAAAATTCCTTCACAAATATTATAAATAACAGATTGCAGAATGGAATAAGGGGCTGCTCTTCTCTGCAATTTTAGACTCCATGAAAGCAATATTGTAATTGGAATTTAGAGTTGTATGAGGGAGGAGTGAAAAATCTCAGATCTGGGGATTATTGAGGATTTTCCCTTTGTATATTGAATTATGCATGAAGAACAAAGCTTGCACTATTGTGGCTCTAGTTTTGAAGGCAGAAATTCAAGAAATGTAAAGGGATGTTGGAGACCAAGGACAGAGAAATGGATGTAATAAATTGGTATTTTTAATACTACTGTTTTAAATATCAGTTTCATTTTTATGGTAACAGGAATGTGTCATTTTATTCATGTTTGTGCATTATTGTCAATATGGGTAGTTTGTCTCAATGTTGTTATCATGTATCTCTGCTCTTATGGATTAATTTCTGATTTCTGAGTAACTACTTACTCAGAAATCTGCCTTATTAAAACTGATTTATTGAGTGGTAGTATGTTGTGAACTATTTCCATATATTATTGTTTAGTTATTGGATTTGCTGATTTGATAATCAATATCATTTATGTGAACTACTTCTTGAGTCTTGTTGGTTTATTATTTCAGTTAAAATGTCTCAATAGGATGTGTTTTGATATCCATAATATTAGTTAATTGAACTACTTCATTAACTTGATATTCATCATAAACAAGATATATTTAAATCCCAATACTTTGATTATCTTGCTCTTAGTTGGATTAGATCTATATCTGCCTAATTAAGATAGGATTTAGATTAGTTTCTTTTTCTTGCATCATAGAATAAGCTTGCATTTAGAGTAAATTCTACATTCTTTTAAAGTCCTCTCCTCAAAGAGGCAAAACTTCAGTTGTGGCTTGGCTGAATCCAAAATCAGCTTAAGGGTCATTCTTTTGCCTGATCAGCAAGAAGAAATGATCTGATGTCCCTGTCTATTGGTATGTAAAGATACATTATAAACCAATAGCAATAGGGAGAAGGTAACTGGACCTAGTTGAATAGTCGGAGCCACCACACCAAACGGAAAAGGAGCTGTTTTTAAGGTCCGGACCGGGTGGTTATCCCCCAATGTTGTTGCAGCGATTTTCGAGGCATCAACATGTGCCAAGCACCGACTTGGACTTCCAAGGCTCCAACCTTTCTCAATTTTGAGGCACCAACCTCAAGGGCTCTAACCCTATATCTGGTTAAGGTTCTGACGTGGTTTTGAGGATTTTTATCCTCTAGGGCTCCAACCCTATCTTCCAGGGCACCGACCTTGTCTTTTCAAGGCTCCAACCTCTTGGGCTCCAACCCTTGCTTTACTTCATCAAGATATATTTTGGTTATACTTCATGGATCCCGATGTCCTCTTGAACGAGCCCTAACAATCTTAACTTAGTCTTCACTGTAGTCTCCTCATTATGTTATCAATGACAACTTTGATCTCCTAGAAGGTGTCACCATTGCTCTTCATCGTATGCAAGAAAATTCTTCAAGTCACCTCATGATGACTTTAGTAATGTATCATGGTCTCCAAGGGTGTCTCAAAGATCAACTTCTACACTGCTTCCCAATAGGATGTCTTAAAGTCTACAGGGGTCTGTCCAAAATTGCTCCAAGTCTGCTCCAATAGTGTTCAATAATTATTCTCAAAGGTTGCTCCAAAAATGGTCAACAAGTATTCACGAGTCTTCACAAGTATACCAGTCTTCAAGCATTCATAAAAAGTATTATGTTTGAACAAGTCTTCAATATGCTTCAAAAAACAAGTTTTCAGTGTTGTCTTCAAGAGTATCCTCAAGGAAGCTCCCAATCCGCAAAACACTGTCAAGAGATGTTTCCAGGACATGGTCTTGTTTAAAACCATGGTCACTAGAAGCAGAGTCCTTTTTATCTTTCCACAATTTCCACAATATGAGACTCCCCTCTTGAAAGGTGACTGTGCTACTAATTTGAGGTCTGGTTCACTGCCCACAAGTGGTTGTTCTTCCTAATCCGAGCTTTCCGATAAATCTGAACTCCAAGTTTCCAACAAGATCTGCAATCTGAGCTTAAGATTGTCTGAGGTATTGTAGGCTACTGATTGCAGTTCTCCAATGGTTACTGAACACATGTTTGAAGTATATATATAGGAGACTGTCTTAGTTCCTCCAAAAATATATCCAAGCTACAAATCTCTGTTATCTGAGCTAAGTCAGAGATCCACTCTTTCCACAGAGCCTTCAATAAGCAAGGTTTCTTAAAAGTTTCGATGTTATGATACAAATGCTAAGTTCGGGCTAACAACATTTCCACAACAATTGCCACAAATCCGAGCTCTTGTAGGTTGTTACAGGTTCTAAGTAATCCAAACTAGGCCTTCTCCAAAGGGACTAACCATATGATCGAGCCCTATCCAACAATGATTAAACCGGGCTTGTTGTTGTGTATTTCAAGACCTTTATTGCTGAACTGTAATATGTTATGAAGGTAGATAGTTCGAGCCACAAGAATCTTTCCAAAGTTTGCAAAATTATAGCCACTAAAAAACACTGGACTGTGTCAACAATCTAGTCCACAGTGAGATGAGGATAATCATCCATTCATCACGTTCTTGGCGCTGTCTAGTGGTCAGTTTTAAGCCCAAACAAAAATTCTAAACTTCTGCAATGCTATCCACACACACTTGTCATAGGTTTGCTGTAGTATTGTTTAGCCTAACAATCAATCACAAAAAATCAAAACAGAATTTGCCCAAACAACAATGTCTTCTTTGTCCTCATCGACATCTTGTCTTATTTCTGTGTTGCTTCTTTGTATTTTTCACCGAATTTGATGATGAAAATGAAGTGCCCAAATCCTTATTTATACTAGTTTTTCATTTGACGAAGAGATATGTCTCTTGGACGACACATTGAGCCTACACAAGATGACTTAGGCTGGCTAGGAAAAAATGATAATTTTTCTAACTTATAAATTCAATTTCTCACAATCTAGAAGGAGTTAGGAGGCATATAATAGCTTGTTAGAAAGGGAAAAATATGTTCTTTAAGACGGTGTAGGTCTCATGGAAGAATTATGCCTCTAAGGTAGAAAAAAGTATTTTTTAATGTGACTAATCTTTGTGAGTGCAAAAATATAGGACAACAACATTCTTTCATAGATGGGCTTCTTCTTCATGGATGATTCCTTTGTTAATTGTCTTCACACTTCATGTCCTTGTCTTCTTCAATGTAGGGCCGCCATCATTATGCCCTTGATTATGTCCCTGTCTTCATGTCATTATGTCTTTGCCCTCTACATGTTCTTGATTGCCTTATTACTTAACTTCTTCAACATAGGGTCATCATCATAGTCCAATATTTCAATGTAAGATAAGTCATCATAGGTAAGATAAGTCATCGTAGTCCAGGCATAGAGGGTAGTCTTCGAATTATTCGTCATCATCATGGTCCATATTCGAGGTAGAACATGTCATCATGTGGTGTCATCATCATGGTCCATATTCGAGGTAGAACATGTCATCATGTGGTGTCATCATCATGTATATTTTCTAGACCTTCATCAAGTGGAGTGATATGGTAATCCTTCATTATGATCATCAAGGTACAAGATTATTACTTCATTTGTCTTGATATCTTAACAATAGCTATAGTCATCCTTTGGCATCTTCAATAATATTTTCCATCCTGGTCACTGCCATATTGACGATCAACTATTGACATCAATGAAAACCTATACTAACAAATGAAGTACCTTAGTTGGATCGTGGAGATGACATGATGATGATTAACATAATTGGAGGTGCCACTTGCATCCTTTCATGAGAAAGAGTCTCACATGGGACATGGCTTCATCCTTTTTAGCCTTATATAAATAAAGGAATGTCTTTATGTTTTTTAGTCAAGATGACTATTATGTTGGTTGACATGTGATCTTATACCATATTATGCACATTACTTGCATTATGGTGCTGTTTTATCTTTCCTAGAGAGGAATCGACCTACCTTTGCATTGTATAACCAGGAGGTCAAATTCACTCCTTGGACCTGTTGAAGGCCTGAAAATTGGGTCTACAAGAAGGGGAATAACCACCCGGTCCGGACCTTGAAAGCAACTCCTTTTCCGTTTGGAATAGTGGCTCCGACTGGGGTTGATGGGACCGGTTTCCCAATTTGTTTATGATGGTACACTAAGGGGATGATGTTTTTTCTTTTTAAAGGTTTATGGGGAGAATGCTTTGTTTTAAATCTAATCTAACATATGCAACTTTATTCCAACGAAGGATAATATCTAATTCTAAACTATCCCGGGAGTAACACTTTGTTTATGCGATCTAAAATAATTTCCAACATCGATTGGTAATAAAAATCATTCAATCACTACGAGAAATGAATCCATTAAAAATTATTGTTCTGTATAAGAAATTAGTCAAAAAAATTATGATAAACACATCACATAATAAGTCATTCATACACTCATCATAAAAAAGAATAGTTATCACCATACAAAAGTGCAACAATGACAACTGAACATTCAAGCTTTCATATATAAATAACTGAAAATAATATATCACTTGGCACATAAGCATAAAGTATTAGGAGATAAAAGTACCATTGGTAATAGGTCCTACTCATGAGCTTCAGCAACATAGATTTATCTTTAAATAATTCAATATCCACTAAGAGTATAGAAGTGCATTTCAGTAGTAGACATCAAACTTAGATATAAATAAATCTCGTTCCATTCATTTATCAAAACCTCCTTAGTGGGGGAAAAAGTGCAGGTTACGAAGAATTATTTTTGACAAATTTTTGGACCTCTCTCTAAATGCATGAGAGGGGTTTAAATACTACTCTAATGAAAACTAAAAGTAGTTATTACAAAAATAGATGAGGAGGTTCAAAACGACCATCCTCATTTAAAGCAAAAATGAACTAAAATCTAACTAAAACTGTATCTATGCTAAATAATGTATTTATTCTTTTAAGTTGCAAATGTCTAGCATGGGCTTTAAGAGCATCAGTTGGCCGACCTCAGCTTTCAATTGACCTACGAATACGGAATCGGTGAGCATTGGTGCTATCTTCTTGGCGAAGGTTATGAGGCACTTCAAAGTCATCCACTGGCTATGTGGTTTTACTAGATATTAACAATAAGTGTCCCAATTTAACTTGCTTATCTGTTTGATTGACTCTGCCTTTTCTTCTGTCATTTGCTTCCACCTTGTTTGCAGCTGCTGTGCCTTTGGGAGGAATCCTGGAGTGGTTTCTGATATTAAATTTGTTTTATGCAAATTTTCGTTAATGTAGTTGATGACATTGCTTGCTGCTGTTGCTGCCTCCTCCATCGCTTGCTCTGCTTCCTTGAGCTGTGCATCCCATTTTGAAAATAGAATTTCTTTCTGGGATTCATTGATCCTAGGAAATTCTGCTCTTTTTCCTTCCTCTGATTTCTGCCAATTCACAAAGTCAAAAAATTTCTTAAAAATTAAATCATAATCAAGTCGTAAGTTTACGACTTGATTTGTAATGTAGTCGCTTATTTCGCAATGTGAATTCCATTGCGAGATCCTTTGGCAAAGCATTTCTTCTTGTTGTAAGAGCTCGTCATTGAGGGCAAGGGCCTCTGTGACAAATTCTTCAATTTTAGGGTCGTCCTTATGTAGTTCTATTGTGGCATGTAACTGTTGTTCTTTATCGACTAGATTGTTTTGATAACCCAACTACATTTGCTGGAAGTCTTGTTGTAGCTTTTCCAATTGTACCTCTGCTTCTTAGCTGATGCTAGCTTGTTGTAGTTTTTGTTCCAAGAATAGGATCTTATTCTCCTTTTCTTTTAATAGCATTTGAACTTCTGAAGCTTTATCAATGGTTGCATAAGCATATGCCCCCCATAATTTGAGAGAGCCTAGTTAGATTTTTTGTTGGATTGGTGGTTAGGTCTTACCAAATAACATCTAAAGGTTCAGCCTCTGGAGAAAGTACAATATCTATTTTTCGTTTCTTTCTCTGTCTCCTGACAACAACCTTATGTTGCGGGTTATAAAATACATCTAGAGGAGGAATCTCCTCTATTGTTAACACAATTTTGGACAACGGAGCAACAAGAATATGCTCTGTCTCTTGAGTATTAATAACCTCTTCTATTATCATCTCTGTGGTTGTCTCCCTTGGGTTTATTAATGGCTTTGCACTCTGTTCCTTGGTGTTGATTACCTCATTAAAATTCTCCCACCCCTTTTCTAGGTCTACTACAATTGGATTTGTTCGCTTTGCGAGGGGAGCGGGAGTCTTGACCTGTTTTGGGGACAAGACCTGCTAGTCAGGCTTTTCTATAGACTGACCTATATCTTTGATTGACGCTTCACTTCTGCTGTGATCACCTTTTGACTACTTATCATATTTTTCAGCTGATTCCCTCTCGGACTTTGATTTAGACTTCTCTTCTCCTGAACATCCATTTATGCTAATACTGGGAGTGGGCTCTCTTATTGGTTCAATGCGCAATTTGTCCAATGGGACATTTGTCAACATCTGTTCCCTGTAATGGTTAAAATCTTGAAGCTTCTCTTGGTCAAACTGAATTTGTGCCATATGTAGAATCTCTTTTAGAGAGATCTTCTGCCAAAAGACATCATCAAAGATATCATCTTCTTTAGTAAACACTTTCATTTTGACCATCGTTGTAAAATTCTTGATAGTATCCAAGGGATCATACTACCTCCCTCGGAACTTTGGTAGCTGTATACTTAGCATATTATGAACCTATTTAAAAGTGTGTTCCAAATCAAATAATGTGAAGGCCCTGCAGACCACATGGAATTGAGGCCAGATGGCCTTCTTCTTATCCTTGAGTTCTCTGCTCATTCCCCCCATACCACAGGTCTGGTAAGTTATCTCTCAAGCCATTAGTTTGTCGGGAAGATACCAAGGAAGCACATAAGGGGAGGAAATGCTCCCAAATACCCTAATGTAGGTGAATAACTCCTCCCCAAACCACCTTACCACAAGAAGAATGTCAATTTCAGCTTCTGGGGAGAATCTTGGGGCATCTTTGTTATATAACATTTTATGAATAGGAAGCATCACACCATGACAAGTATTATAGAAATATGGGACGAAATTGGATTCCTACAGTTCTTTATGATAGACTTGAAAAGGTAGAGGGCTGTGTGATGGGAAAATTAGAGACAAAGCAAATAACATCCATGACGTAGGCAGCTAAAAAGAAGGGAGGGTAAAAACTCTGAGCAAAACTTCTTTTAGTTTGATAATTTAAAATAGCAGGAGCTAAATTATCCGATAAAATTTGGGCCCAATCCATTACAGTGGCATTGGTGGCCACATCCAATAAAGGCAATCATTCTGATGAAAACTTATTGATATCTGGCTTCCCAAATAGTCTACATAACATTGCAGCAGCAAAACAATAGGGAGAAGTGAGGGAGATAGTGTCATACATACCATTTTTATCCTTCTTTAATGGTTCCTCCTTCGCGGACCAGCTCTTTGTGCAGTTTTCCAAATCCTAATTCTCTTTGGTGAATTTTTCCACAACCTGTTTTTTTATAATTAGCCAGGGGTTTTGGTAGGTGATACATACACCTCAAATTACTTGGGGTAAATGACCCCACGACCTCTTGGCTCCATGTCTTGAATTCCCTATCAGATATATCAGCGTGGTCTATAATCCATTTTACCATATATGTGTAGGGGAGTATCTTCGGCCTCACTGCAACACGGTGCATAAATGAGCATGCAAGATTTGTAAGTGATGCTTCGGATGACCCACGTCCATCTGCTATAAATGTAACCTCCATAACTCTTGGGTTTTCTTCTTCTAATAATCGATCCCTGCCTTCCCAAGTAGATATCCCTACTTCCTTGGTACAAGTGGTGTCTGTAAATAACGAAGTCATCTCTGATTTTTCAGATGTAGGAGCTTTGCCTTTCTTCCCCATTACGTTCTGCGTACTTCTCTGTGTATTGCTCCCAAAAATAGTAAGCAGAGAACAAAGATACAATGAGGATGATGGTGAATAATGAACAACAATAAGGTGACAGAAAAGATTTTAATTTTTAAAATCATATCAAAGATATCACCTTACGTGAAATAATTCTTTAAACTAGATTTGATTCGTTTTTAATAAATACCATCAATGGACCGTTATGCTAACATTTAATGCTCATAACTCTTGCATCGAATGACGGAAAGTACTATCATTGAACTCTGAGCCCTTAGATCTGCGATAAAGCGATTTGCTTCGCAATATCGTAGATCGTGATATCGCAAAAACCTATTATCTTATAAAACCATTTGTTTCATCATGTGGCTGTGAGATGCGATTTGCGAGAAGCTTTATCACATTTCACAATATTTGGACATTTTGTATTAAGTGGCACTATGGTCAATGGAATCTACGATATGCGATGAGTTTGTAAGGCTTACGATCTCACATTCTCACTTTTTTGCATTTTGAAGAGTTTCTTTGTAAAGGATGCTCGCCATTACGCTTTTTGTGATGCAATGCTTATCATTAAAAGAATGGGTTTATTAAAGTTTTGCTTAGTACTCAAGACTTTCTGCTTACAAGGGTTTTCCTAGCTTTTGTGGTTGTATAGCATTTTTCATAAGGAGGCTTAACATTTATAATGCTTTTTATGCGCATGAAGCATGAAAAGGTAGGAATTCATATTATTGGGAATTTTGCTTTGATATCACATTTTATTGAAAACAAAAAGGCAATCTTAAGTGGTAAGTTTTGATTTTTTAAAAGGGTCCCCATTTATTAATGTTATTGTTAATACTAATAAAAAAGGGGGGTTGTTGATGGTCACAACAGGACCACAACAAATTTATTCATTAGGGGAATTATGACATAAAGAATGGGCCTTAAAATGAAAAATGACTAATAAAATCAACTTTAAAAGAAACAATAGGATTCAAAATGATGATGTCATACCCAATAGTAAATATTTTGGGACGGAAAAGAAGAAAAATATTTTTTAAAATTGTATTCTTAACTTACATCCTTTTAGGTTTACTCAAATTTCAAGTGTGGTAACGCATTGGATGGAGAATCTAATTCTGCATCTAAAAAGTTCCCACACTTGAAATTTGAGTAAACTTATAAGGAGGTAAGTTGAAAATACAATTAACAAAATCGTTTCTTTTAAAAAGTCATAACCCTTACTTTATTGTTTTCCTTAGTAGGCCCATTTTAGACCTGAAAATCCCCCTAATGATTCATTATTTGGATTTATCTAGAACTAGTGTGTAATGGAGGCCTAGTTGAGTTACTATGCTTAGGATTTTTCTCCTTGGTGGATTCTATTAGGGTCCTATGACTCATAGGATCAAATGATGATTGGATATTATCTTTCAGTTGATGGAATTGTAAATAATATTTTATTATACAAATTATTTCCAAGAAAAAAAAGAAAAAGTAAAGGGGCCTGCAAAATCAAATGCGCCCTAGATTTGATTAATTTGGTTTAGATTAGTAAATTTGATTTGAAATAAATTAATCATGTGGTTAAATGTGATTAATTATTTGTAATAGCATATATTATTTATAAACATTTCAAAGGTTATAATAAAGTTGGAATGTGACAAATAAGTTTTTTCGGCATGTGATTATCAACTGTGTAAGAATCAACGGCTGAGATCGTCTTGCCTGAATCAACAGTGGGGGAGTGCTTTCGGGCTCCCCAAGCTCCATCCCACTTTACCCACAGGGGGAGGGGGTACGGAAGGATTTGCTACGTGTCATCCTCACCATGCTTCGCACCCCCTCCCCCTTTCCTTTTCACTCATCGCCGCCCCCCTCAAAAAGTCATCCGACGTTGACTACCTACTCCCACACCAACGATCACTCGCCAGCTTGGCTGACCTTCCCTCCACTCATCATCTACCAACTCACACTGACAGAAACCATTTCCTTTCCACCAACCATGTTCCTCCACATCATATATCCATTCCATCCCACTCCCACCAGATCAATAGTGAATGTTGGAAAATTAAAGTGAGCACTGAGTTGGAAAAATAATTAGTTAAAGCTATGTTTTTTCCTATACAACATAGTGATTTTGAGCATGGTTTCCAAACAAATAAGAGGAATTTCTCAAAACTGAAAGAGGTTTTTGTCCCAAATAGACCCATTTCAAAACACCTGTCTCTTTTTTCTAACATCTATTATGGTTTATGAGATTCACATGAATTGACGAAGGCATATTTTCCAAAAAATTCCTGTTTTAAGTCACTGTTTTCAAATATGGTTTCCGGACAAATGAAAATGAATTTTCAAAAACTGAAGGAAAATTTTGTTGTTAACATCCTCTTGCACAAAAAAATCTCTTATTTTGCACATCTATCATGGGTTGAGATATTCAAAGGGATCACTAGACCTTATCTTTTAGAATTTCGTGAGGAAAAAGCTCATCAACAATGAGTGACTTGGATACCATGTAATCAAATAAGACTTTCTATGAAATTCAAATTGATGTTCCTTATCATCAGTCATCCTCAACAATAGAGCCAACAGTTCCAACAATTCAAAGAATCCTAAATTTTTGTATTACTTTTGTAATTAGTTTTAAGATATTATTAGGATCCATCTTTAGAATCAAAATATTTTGTAATATTTTCTATAAGTACTTCATTATTCAAATTATGAATGGTTGGGACTTGTTTGAAAAAAGGAATTGTATTATAAAGAAACTCACAAAGCCACCATTGTTCTAATTTTCAGTAACACAATGCAATCATTACAGGATTCTTGTGTCATTTTTATTGGTGAAGTGCATCTCTCTTTATCAATTTGTTTTCCTTTTATTCTTATATGTGATTCTCAAATCTGAATTATTCTAAGAAGATAAAGAACAAAATTTATCAGAATTCTTAACTGCTCTGTTTTTTAATTGGATCTCTAAATCTTTTCCTCTCATTCACACCATAGATCTTAAAGGATCCAATGAATTTTTCTGACTTACCCTGTAAGTTTAGTCTGTAAAATCTATGCTTGATCACTTCAAACGTGTGACTCCATTTGCCCAATGGCCTTTCTGTTGAAAATAACAAGAAGAAATGATAAAAATAGAATCCAAAAATTCCAGTTTAATTTGTCCTTGAATTAAACTGAGAATTAAAATCGAATTTTATTCTCATAGCAACTTGTAATAGTTAACTAGAGTGAGTTGACTTAGTTAACTTCATAATTTCGAGTTGGAAGTCTTTCTGAAGTCATGTATATGTTCTCCCTATTTTACAGGGGTCTAAGATGAGTTAAGTATGAGTGGTAATTAGTCAACTCAGTTTATTGAGTTAATTCCAATTTATTTAGTTCCAAAATGTTTAAGGAACTAATAGTGAGTTAACATTTAGTTGATGCATTAGTGCACTCAACTAGTGCTACTCCATTTAACTGAATATTCCATCATTAGAAACTCATGCATGTCGATTATTAGTAAGACCCAACTGAGAATAGAGTGCAAGGAAAATGTACTATTTGTTTTAGATTTTTCTGAGTTGCACTGATAGTGCATGCATTTAGAAACTGAGGAATTTCCCTTTAAATACAAGCTAATTCTATCAGGAATTGTGAAAACAATTAGAATCTTGAAGGATTGGAAATTTGGCTAAGTATTGGCCAAAGGAAGCCATCAGGCGGAGGACAGGAAATACTTGTGCAGGTTAAGCTCAAGGCTGAGCAAAGAATATTGTATTCATCTGAATTCTTTGACCAAGGGTGCATTGGAGTAGAGACTTGGAGAGCTTGTGAAGAGGCTAAGATTTTCCCTTGAGCTTTCTTATGAGTTGGAGATTGAATTTTCTGAGTGTCGGGATTGTTCTAGAGAAAACAAGCATTGTAATTTCATCTTGATTTTTCGGATTAATACAATATAGTAGTGGGGTTTTGAGTTATGGCTTTCCTCGAATATTTATTGTGTTATGTGACATTAATTTTCTTCCTCTTGTTGATTATTGTTTGTTCGATATTTATGTGCTTCCACTATAAAGAGTAGAAATAAATTCTTGTCTCTTGTTTTAGTAGATTACATGAGCTTGTGAATCTACATGATTTCTACACTTTCTTCCTAGTTTCAACCCAACAACACAAAAAATCCAAACCTGAACTTAATAGCTAGCCTAATACCTTAAGTTAAACAAAGATAAATCATAAAGAGAGATCCCTCTCTGAAACTGGAAGGGCTAGATTCCTAGTTTCCAAAGTGGTTTTGTGGTTCCCTCTGTGATTTTTTCTGCAACCTCAAAAATTATGGAGTGATAAGATTCTTGCGACTCCGCTGGCGACGAATAGTTTCATCTTCTCCAAGAAATATTATCAAATTTCAGATCTCATTGATGGTGGTGGACAACAGTAGGACATATGAAGGCTGGAACATTCACCCGACGACTCCATGTTCAAGAATCTGGAGCTCAAAGCTTTCATGGCGACTCCACTCACTGAAGAATCCAGAGCTTAAATTGCACAACTAGTTGTCAAATTAGTCACATTGTTGGGATATGTAAAAGTTTCTCTTTCTATTGAAGCTTTAAAAGAATTCTGGGATGAGTTTGCAAATTATCAAATTGATGAAGTTTTTTCAACGTTCATGTTTTATTCTTTGAAATCATGCAAATTTTCGCCTGAAATTAAAGTTTTTTTCTTGAGTTATTTGTTGAAAGACTTGAGAAGGATATTGAACTCTTTGACACTCATATTCAGTCCTACAGTTTCCAAGATCTGAAACAGTTCTTTAAAGATCTTCCTTCACCAAAATGAGAGGAGATTGTACTGCCCTTTGATTTTCAGATTGATGATTGTTCTATTTTTAAGCAGAAGATTGACATTGTACAATTTAAATCATGGATTACCATTGAAGATACAACTAGAAAACTGAACCATGTTAAGCTGGTCATTGAATACTTGGAGGATCAACTAATAGATCATGTCTTTATTGATCTCGTAGTGAACTACATGAAGGGTCTTTTCAGTTTGAGTTTTCAATCATGTTTTTTCTATGAGAACCTGATGCATCATCGGTTGCCATTGTTACTATGTATTCCAGCTTTGATTTTTTTAATGCATAGTCAAGCAATCCATTTATTTCAGTAGCTACTTGACTGGCTTCATTGAAATTTTTGTGTCATTTGATTCAACAACTTCTCAGTAGTGTAGGGTAGGTAGGTGTGTGCCAATAAGCTTAGGACTCTCAGAATTTTTTTTTTGAGTCGCATTATTTTTAGTTTGCAGTGTACAATTTAGATTACAGCTTGATGAATGGATTTGGTTCTATTTGAGGATTAGAACAGATGAGAAATTGGTTTTTAGTTTTAGTGGTTTCATTGCAGAGCATGTCACAGGCTTGAGTTCAGCCCAATGGATTAGGCTACTAGTCTATGGTGTTCTTTGGCACCTCACTGGGAGGATGCCATCCCCTGTTGGAGCCACTGTTAGGGTCCTATGATTCATAGGATTAAATGATGATTGGATATTATCTTTTAGTTGATGGAATTATAAATAATATTGTATTCGGAAAATTATTTCCAATAAAAAAACAGAAAAAGTAAAGGGGCTTGCAAAATCAAATGCACTCTAGATTTGATTAATTTGGTTTAGATTAGTTAATTTGATTGAAATAAATTAATCATGTGGTTAAACGTGATTAATTATTTTTAATAGCATATATTATTCATAAATGTTTCAAAGGTTTTAATAAATTTGGAATACAATAAATAAGTTTTATCGGCATGTGATTATTAACTGAGCAAGAATCAACGATTGAGATCTCCCCCGCTTGGATCAACGGTGGGGGAGTGCTTTCAGCCCCCCCGATCTCCATCCCACTTTAGGCATGGGGGGTCTGAAAGGATATTCTACACATGTTACCCTCACCATGCTTCGCACCCCCCCTTTCCTTTTTACTCATCCCCCCCGCTCTGAAAAGTCATCCGGCATTGACCACCTACTCCCGCACCAACGATCACTTGTGACCTTCCCTCCACTCATCATCTTCCAACTCACATCGAAGGACCCCACTTCCTTTCCACCAACCATGTGCCTCCACATCATACATCCATTCCATCGCACTCCCACCAGATCAATAATGAATGTTGGCAAATTAAAGTTAGAGCCGAGTTGGAAAAATAATCAATTAAACCTATGTTTTTTCTATACAACATAATAATTTTGAGCATGGTTTACAAACAAATAAGAACGAATTTATCCGAACTGAAATATATTTTTTTTCCATAATGGACCCATTTAAAAAACCTGTTTCATTTTTCTAACAACTATTATGGTTTAGGAGATTTGCATGAATCGCTGAAGGCATATTTTCCAAAAATTTCTTGTTTTAAGTCACTATTTTCAAATTTGGTTTCCAAACATATGAAAATGAATTTTCAAAAATTGAAAGGGGTTGTTTTTGTTAACATCCTCTTGTACAAAAACCTCTCTCATGTTTTGCACAACTATCATGGGTTGAGATATTCAAAGGGATCATTGGACCCTATTTTTCAGAATTTTGTGAGGAAAAAGCTCATGGGCAGTTAGTGACTTGGATGCCACCTAATCAAATAAGACTTGCTGTCAAAATTTGAATTGTTGTTCCTTATCATCAATCATCCTCAAAAATAGGGCCAGCAGTTCCAGTAGTTCGAAAATTCCTAAATTTTTGTATTACTTTTGTAATAAGTTTTTAAATATTATTAGGATCCTATCTTGATCTTTAGAATCAAGATATTTTGTAATATTTTCTATAAGTACTTCATAATTCGAAGTATGAATGGTTGGGACTTTTTTGAAGAAAAAGACTTGTATTTTAAAGCAGTTCATAGAGCCACCACTGATCAGATTTTCAGTAATACAGTGCAATCGTTACAGGATTCTTGTGTCATTTTTATTGGTGAAGTGCATCACTCTTTGTCAATTTGTTTTCTTTTTATTTTCATATGTGATTCTAAAATATGAATTATTCTAAGAAGATAAAGAACAATTTTTTTTGAATGTACACTCTATCTCTGGCTTAAGAATAATTTTTATGTTTTCCACTGAAGATTAAAATCAGAATTCTTAACTGCTCTATTTTTTAATTGGATCTCTAAACCTTTTCCTCTCCTTCACACCATAGATCTTAAAGGATCCAATGAATTTTCCTAACACGCCCTGTAAGTTTAGCCTGTAAACTTTGTATTTGATCACCTCACACCTGTGACTCCATTTTCCCAATGGCCTTGCTCCCCAGTTTCAACCCAACAACACAAAAGACCCAAACCTGAACTTAATAGCTAGCCTAATACCTTTAGTCAAACAAAGCTAAATCATAAAGAGAAATCCCTCTTTGAAACTGGAAGGGATAGATTCCTAGTTTCTAAAGTGGTTTTGTGGTTACCTTTACAATTTATTTCACAACCTTAATAAATTACAAAGTGATAACATATTCAACTCTTCCCAACTTTTTTCTTGGTGAATATTGGGTCTTGCATGCATTGTAAGTTGGTTTATTTGATCTGCTAGGCACTTTTTCAAAGGAATTGTTGCTACTCACGTTATATAAATTAATTTAACATTTTTTTGATGTCCCTTGTTGAATTTGTCCTCCATTCCCAAATATTTGCAAATAAGAGTCGATTAACTATTCTCCCTTTAACTTCTAGAGAATTTAGAACCCTAATTTAGACCTTAAGGCGGGTAGGTTAATTTTCCCTGGTGTGTTGGAATTAGGTTTTCCCCTTTTAGATTACCCTGGGTTTGGTTTGTATTATAAACTACAGTCCCCTAAGTGGAGAAGGCATTAGTATTCCTTCATTTAATGGATAGGTTTTCGTTTTCGATTTATTTTTTAAACTTTCATTTAATTAAAACCATATTTTTATTTTGTGGAATTAATATTATCGATAGTTTTCATTTGAAATGTGTTACATTGGTTTAATAATTCTCTTTGATGGATGTTGTATGGTGTAGAGTCAATTTTAGGTGGATTGGAGAAGCATATCAATTATTTTTCATGAACTTGTGAAATTTATTAGGGTTTATGTCTTTATTTAAATTTCATTTGTTGGCTAAATGAACTATAGTAAGTCATTGAATTTTATTTCCTAGGATGATAGTTTTCTAGATTTTCAATCATGTATTGCTTATTGTGCAAAATTGTAGATTTTGACCTAGTTTATAGTAGCCATGTATCTTGTGAGTTTTTGGTGGTTCTATGAATCTATTTGAGACTCCCTTGGTTTGGATATAGCCTTAGGATAGACCTATTTGTCCTATTATCCCTATTACTTGATTTTCACTCAATCTCCACCTTACCGTAGCCTTTCTAAGCTTACTATGGTGGGTGCAGTTTGTAGGATCCTTGGGGGGCACTTAGATTTATCCTTTCTAGGGATATTAGATCCCCGAGTTTTACTGGGAAGCCTCACTTGTGGTGGCTAGTTGCCACCACTAAAATAAAAGAGGGCTAGTTCTTGAGGTGACAATAGTGACAACCCTACCTTGTTGTGCAAGTTACTTGCTTGGTGAAGGCTTTGCATCAATATGCAAAATATTGCAACAACATTCTTTGTGTCATTGTTGGGGAGCGATTGAGATGTTATCCTTGAGACTTGAAGTTTATGCTTCAATATTCCTTTGATGAGCATTGCTTTAATCCTTTTAGGGTTCATATTTTGTGAATCCACTTTTTATAAATTTTATATGGACAAAAAATGTCCCTTTGAGATTTGCATGCATTGTTCCCTGCTTTGGATGCTTAGGATGTCTCCTAATATCCTGATCAGGTTAATCTCGATTATTTCCAAAAAAAATCCATAATTTGAGGTGATCCTTTTTTGGCCATTTTACACGTGTTATCATTCCAAATGTATGATTTAGAGGGGAGTATTGTGCATGAAGATGCACTTATAAGGTTTTTTTCCTCAATTTTATTGGTTCCAAATGTTCGAACTGGTCTATGCGCTCTATCACTCCAAAGAGTATATCTTCTGTTATGCAACATATTCAGGAATTTCTTAAATGATGGGGCCAAATATTCCAAAGGTATGAATATACTCTAAAGCACTTAACCATTTCTCTCCAAGAAGAGGCTCTTGTAAGTGAAGCATGTACAAAAGAGGAAGAATCTCCTTTTCAAAATGGTGATGATATTGATGAAGAAGAAAGTCATTCTAGATTCAATTGAAGAATAATAAGAATTCATTGATGAGAATGGTCTTGAATACCATGATCTTATTGAAGTCATGGACACAACTCCTTTTTTGATAATACTGATGAATCATTTCAAGTTGAAGAACATGAACATGAATAAGATATTGATGAAGAAGACACTATTTCCTACGTAGACTTGGATGAGGTAAGTGGTTTTCCTTTTAAATGATTTGACTTGAATGATTCACCTTCTGAAAATTTGAGATGGAAGACGAAGTGAAAGAATATTTGGGACTTATGGATGTTGTTGAATTCATAAATGTTGGAAGGCATAGTAGGATAGGAGATTTTATCACCTTGATGGAAATCTTGCATATTATTTTGATGATGATACTAGAGAAGTGTTGAAGGAGTCATGTTTTGTTGATCCTCATGACCATTTCCAACCCCACATGTATATTGATGATCCTTGGAAGCATGAGGAAGACACAATCACAAACTTGTTTAAGTCATCAATACCTCCTCCTTATGTTGATTGTCAATTGTACGCATGTTCAAATTCATACCATTATCGTTATATCGAGATAGTTTTTTCCTCCCCCGTTGAGTTTGGTTGTCTTGAGGGGCCAAAATGTTTTCAAAGTATGGCTCTCCAACCATTTCTTCCTCCATGTTGTTCCCATGTTATCTACAAATAAATGATGTAGAGTTGTATATTTGGTGTTAGAGTAAGTTTGGGGCAAGAATATTTTTCATGTTATGGTTTGCTATATAGGTTTCATGCTATATGAGAAAATGTGAAAAACCATAAAGTTTGAGAAAATATTTTCTTCAAGGTGCAAGGATATTTGTTCATTTACATCCTTTCCTTGTGTCAGGTATCTTTAGGTCCTTCTCAAGCTTTTGATTATCTCTCCTCAATACCTTTGGGGTGATGTCGGGGAAAGTTAAGAAGGCGATGTTCATCTTTTTTCCATGATGCTATAGCTTCATCAAGAGAACCTTGTTTGTAGAAATGATGAAAATTTCTCATGTTATTTTGGCCCTACCATAACCCACTCTAATTTATTTTATCCTATCCTTGGGCATTGTGTGTCCTCACCTTATGTTTGGTATTTCCTAGTTTTACCTCATGGAGAAGCATAGGTGTAGGACATTTAATTTCAACATGATAATATGTTGGCTTCATTGATTTTATGGATAAGAAATTGTTGATAGCATGCTAGAATAGGTAGGACTAGGTTGTGTGTCTTGCATGTTTTGTTTTGCATCCTTTGGTGCTTATATCATGACGTGTTTCATGCATTAGTAAAGGTTTAATTTTTAGGTATATATTTTTTTTATTAATTTTATTATGTGTCTAACAATAGGATGACATAATGAATCCTTTGTATATGATGTTGATGTTTTTTGTTGTTTAGTGTGTGCAGGTGGTAGGTCTACGAGTCAGGGATTGTTTGGATTCTCATGCACTCTTCACTCGAGCACATGGATCATGTAATTTATGGTGAGAACATATCTACTGGTTGGAGCTAGAAGTTACTCATCAATTTGTGGGTAACCCCTAGGGAAAGATTTCCCCCATTTGATGCATGTTTCCAAGCAACAACCCCACTTCAATCCACAAATAGGTACTCTCAATTGTTTCTCATCCACAATTCGATCAATTATCTCTTTCATCTAAATAGTTCATGTGATAAAGGTGGGTCTTTAAATATGAGGTACATTAACCATTTTTGTATCAAGTGCTATCATTTAACAAGTTAAGGCATTTTAGTATGGATTATTGGTTAAATTGGATGATTTATTACTTTTGACTGAATCCTTGTTCCCTTGCTTCACCTTGGTAGTTATCACTCGCCCATAGTCTACTATAACCCTCCTTGAGGCCTCTCTTTCCATTGTTTAGTACGGGCATGAATAGGATGCATTGATTGATGTTGCATGTTTGTGATAATACATAATTACGACTTTCTTCCCTTTCCCTTGTCACATCTCCCCTCTTTAGGTTGATTGCTTATTTCTCACATTCCTTGGTATCCCTTGTGTGCCATGTCTTTGAGTAAGGGCTTAGAAACTTGGCCCTAAAATGTTGATGTTTCTTGAATAAAGTTAAAATCCCATGTAGCCACAACAAAAGAAAATGCTAAAAGGAAAGATATGGATTTTCCCTAGTTTGTTGGAATTAGATTTTCCACTTCTAGATTTCCTTACTTTTGGTTTGTACCCTAGACTCCATCTAGTGGATGGGTGTTAGTTTTATAATTAATTTTGTAAACCCTAGTTTAGTTAAAATCATATTTGTATTTTGTGGCATTAATATTGTGGATAAGTTTCACTTGAAACATGTTCTATTTGTTTAGTAATTCTCTTTGATAAATGTCATATGGTGTAGAATTAGTATGAAGTGCATTGGAGATGCATATTAATTTACTTTCATTCAATTTTCTACAATTAATTGGGGTTGGAATAATTATTTAAATTGCATTTAATGGTTAATTGGAATGTGGAAAGATGTTTAATTTTAATGTTATGGAGCCAACTCACGAAAAGATAGAAAAGAGAGATCAACACCTAAGAATTTAGCCTCTTCGAGGGGGCAACCTCCTTTACATTACAAAAATGAACAATTCTTCGATGATTCAAATAACAAAACCTCCTTTCTATATATAGGAGTCTAAGGAGTCATAATATAACCCAGCCGACCTAACAATAATAATATAAAGCCACAAAAATAACAATAGATGGATTCTATGGGGCACA